>PVJN01023271.1:0-32489 GCA_004026805.1 Lasiurus borealis
TCTGTATATTTTTTATTTCAGTCAGTGTCTCTAGTTGGTCCTTTTTCATCTCCTCTTGGGACTCGCTAAATTTATGCATCATCTCTAGCATCTCTAGTTGGCTCTTTTGAATCTCTAGTAGGTTTTTTTGCATCTCCTCTTGGCTCTCACTAAATTTATTCATCTTTTCTAGCATATTCTTGCAAAACCTTATAAGCGTGGTTTTGAACTCTATATCCAGTTGTTTTTTTTCTCTCCATTTCTTTTGTTTTTGATCTCTTCCCTTGTCTTGGCATTTTCACTAGGTCGGGTAAACTTCTGTACTTGCAAAATCACAGAAGCCTCTGTTGAGCTTGGGATGGGTGGAGTCCCAGGGCTTAAGGGACCGCCTTGCATTCCAGTTGGCCCCGCCCTCCATGTCCCCGGAGTCTCATGTGACTGGGTAATGGCTGGAGTGGTCCTTGTGCACGCGTGCCCTCAGTGCCTCTAGACCGCTGCCTTTCCAGCTCTCCTGCGCCCCAGGACCACACGAATCTAGGTCTCCAGGGTTTCGCCCGAAACAGGGGCCCAGTGGACTCAGAAGTGGCACAGTTGGGAGGGTCTGTCTCCCGCCCAGTTGCAAAAGCCAGCAGCACAATCAGCAATCTGTCCTCCGGGCGACGCCGTGTGTGTGCTTGCGACCGACCATGACCAGACCTCCTATCTTTTGTGACTCCCCTAAATTTCCGTGCACTTCTCCTTTTTCACAGTCCAAACTCCCCTCGTATGAGTTTCGGCTGGGTTTGGGGTTTAGTGTTGTAGGATAAGGGGTTCAATGCCTTTGAGGGTCTCCGTTTCCCTCCAGCCAGAGAAAGCCAGCCAGGTAGTCCGGCACCCGCTCTCTTCACACACGCGTCTCTGTACCTCAGCTTTTTGCAGCTCCTCTGGGTGTCTGTGAGCCCCTCTCTTTCCCTCTAGTTGTAGAACTTCCACTCAGCCAGCTTTCCTGTGGTTCTGGATGATGTCCATTCTGTCTTTTAGTTGTAGTTTTGAAATTGTTGTGCGAGGCAGCAGTGTAGGTGTTTACCTATGCCGCCATCTTGGCTGTTTTTCTCAAGGCTGGATATTTTTTAAATCTTTATGTTATTTTTCTTCTAAGAATATCATTTGATATTTTTAAAAATGTTACCTTCACTTTTTAAAATAAAAATATACACTTTTAAAAATTAGAATTTATGAATATATACTTTTCAATCTTCATTTTTTTTGCGAGATGTTATAATATGAACATTTTTCAAGGAGCTCTGCCTCCCACCAGCCATGATCAGTGAGAAGACAAAGGTCTGTCATATCATATTGCTGTTGTATCCTAGATCCTGATCTCTATCAGGCTGATGCTGGGGCTTTAGTATCATGTAGCTTCACAGCTTGGTAGCTCAGGTGTCAGGTTCCCTCTCCCTGAGCCTCAGGTCCAGCACTTCTAGTTCCATATTACTGTCACATTCCTGTGTAGGGACCCACATACCTCCAAGTCACCTGTCTTCTTCCAATCAACAGCAGGACTCTGCCCACAATACCAGGTACACCTACTTAGCTCATACTGTCCCTCTTTTAAGATCCTGCTCAAGTGTTGCTTTATCACAGTGTTCCTTCTGCTGGCCCACCTGAAGTAAAATATCTGATGTAAAATGTTGAAAAACAACTTTCTCCAATCCCTGAACTGGCAATCCTTGTTAGTGCTTCTCCAGTTAAAAATGTTACATACACATATCAAAACCTAACATAGAACTTACATATGCATCTAAGTTTCTATATATTTAACTATATATGCACACTAATCTACCTATTCATCTACCTAATGTATGCATGTATGTAATATCATCTGATCTTGGACTCCACCCTGTTGCAAGTGGATATGGCCAAATGCTACAAGGAACTCATGTGATATACTTAGACTTATCATCAATATGTATGAACATCTTTTCCTCATTCTCCCAAGAAAACCTAGTATGATTCAAAACCTGGAGAATTTTCATAGAGGGATCACTGATTCACTTTCTGGGGGCACCATACAAGAGGAGATTCCTAGAGTAGGATTATTAATTGGAATATGTGTTCAGAAATTTGTATTAAGCTTAACCAAAACTATAATGAGTCTGACAACTCTTGAGGTTCAACAAATAAGTCTATATATTTTAGCCCATGTGATAATAGCTTTAGATTTTCTATTAGCTACCCAAGTATGTTATGCCTATGTTATTGCCAAGATTTTGTTACACTTAGATAAATATAAGAGTGAGATGGAACAATTCTTCTCTAAACTGAAGAAGAGGGTTTACCTGGTGTGCTAGGCAGGGTTAATAGATCCAGGGACACATTATTTCAGCCTCAGTTTGGTAATTTTAAATTATGTCTCTGACATACTCTGCAATGTTTAATCATTACTATGGTCTTGCATTGAAAGAGCAAGCAACTTCCAAACCTTTAAGTGCTGCTGTATGGTTGCTGTCAGACCATATGACTCACCAGCTCATCATTTGACGAAAGGATCATGGAAATCAGTCTCTAATTGAATGCAAAACTATTGTTTCTATGACAACAATGCCATCTAGAGATCCTAACAGTGATGTAGATCAGGAGTGAGGCTACTTTTTTTGATCCTCTGGTTGGGTCAGAGCACAGTCATCAATTATGCAAGACTGAAAATCAGGGAATATCTTGTGATTTATATAACTTTTCCTTCTTCACCCCAAACCCACTTTATCCTAATTAAGTGCTAGTTTGAAATTCTTGTGTTTTCTTTCTTTCTGTAGTAAGTAAAAAATATGGCTAATATACCAAATTTCTTTATTTGAGGAGGAAATTTCTGTATAAAAACTCTTAAGTTTACTAATGAATGCTTTAGAACATTTTATTCAGGAAATTCCTAAACTGAGAATGTAAAAAATTATACCATCTTTTTTCTGGTTTTATAAACAAATATACTTAATATAAACGGTTCTAAAATGTGAAAACCTTTAATGTGAATACTTTTAATGTGAATTTTAAAATTCATCTTTACTTCAGAAATAGTAGGAAAGTGGGTGGCTATATTTCTTTTATTTTCTCAGATCAGAAACTATAATGGCAGTAGCTTCAAATCAAGATTCAAAGGAGGCTAGACATTTTCTTAGTTTTTGTCTCTTATTTTTATTTGATTTCTTAATAATAAAAATTTGAATTTGTTTTTTGAGATAAAGGAGTCCTATCTTTTACTGACAGTAGTAATCAATCAATATGTTTTTATTTTTTTAACACAACAAATCTAAAACCCTCAAGTTAATTATTTTAATGTTTGTGATAATACAATTCAATTAGTTTTAAGACCTTTAATATCTAATACTGTATACTCAAAAATCTATCAAGTATACTAAATGACAAAAATTATTCAGCCTCTTTATTTTATTTATTTATTTTTAAAATATATTTTATTGATTTTTTACAGAGAGAAAGGGAGAGGAATAGAGATTTAGAAACATCGATGAGAGAGACATCAATTAGCCGCTTCTGCACGCCCCCTACTGGGGATGTGCCCACAACCAGGATACATGCCCTTGACCAGAATCAAACCTGGAACCTTTCAGTCTACAGGCTGATGCTCTATCCACTGAGCCAAACCGGTTTCAACTATTCAGCCTCTTTAAAAAACAAACTTTGCAAGTTCATTAAACATTCAGTCTAGCTATGTTGGATTCGCAAATTATCTTTCAAGGAGAAGTTAATATTGTATAATTAATTTTTCAAGCCAGGTCTTTTACATCCTTAGTTAAGTTTATTCCTAGGTATTTTTTTTTTTTGATGCAATTGCATATGGGATTGTTTCCTTAATTTCCTCTTTCTGATAGTTCATTATTGGTGTATAAAAATGCAACTGATTTCTGAATATTAATGTTTTTTTCTGCTACTTTTCTGAATTCATCAATCAGTTCAAGTAGGTTTTTGGTGGAATCTTTAGGCTTCTTTCTATACAGTATCATGTCATATCCAAATGACAGTTTTACTTCTTCCTTTCCTATTTGGATGCCCTTTATTTCTTTTTCTTGTATAATTGCTGTGGTTCAGACTTCTAATACTATGTTGAATAAAAATGGTGAAAGTGGACAACCTTGTTTTGTATCTGATCTTAAGGAAAATACTTTGAGATTTTCCCTGTTGAAAATAATGTTGCCTCTATTATGTTTAGGTATGTTCCCTCTATTCCCACTTGGCTGAGAGTTTTTGTTTAATCATATATGGATGCTGAATTTTGTCAAGTACGTTTTCTTCATGTATTGATATGATAACATGATTTCTATTCTTCAATTTGTTTATGTGATGTATAATATTAATTGATTTATGAGTATTGAACTAATCTTGCATCCCTGGAATAAATCCCACTTGATCATGGTGTATGAGCTTTTTAATGTATTGCTGAATTTGGTTTAATATTTTATTGATAATTTTTACATCTATATTCATCAGGAATATGAATTTCTCTTTTTTGTTATGTCTTTGTTTGGTTTTAGAATTAGGGTAATGATGGCTTCATAAAATGAGCATGGGAGCCTTCACTTCTCTCAAATATTTTAAGAAATATAGATATTAATCCCAGGACTTTTGTTTGTTGGGAGTTTTTTAAAAATTTATTCTTGTCTTAATATTGGAAGATTGAATGTGTCTAGAAATTTCTCCATTTCTTTCAGATTATCTAATTTGCTGGTATATAATTGTTTGTAGTGTTTTCTTGCAATTCTTTGTTTTTCTGTGATAATAGTTGTTATTTCCCCTGTTTCATTCTGATGTTATTTATTTGGTTCCTCTCTATTTTTTTTTCTTGATGAGTCTATTTAAAGGTTTATAAATCTTATTTATCATTTCAAAGAACCAGCTATTGGTTTCATTAATCTTTTGTATTGCTTTTTGAGAGCATTCTTTTTTCTTCTGCTTTGATTTTACTATTTTCTTTTTACTCACTTAGGACTTTATGTGTTGTTTTTCCAGTTCCTTTAGGGGTAAGGTTAAATTATTTATTTGAGACTAGAGGCTCTATGCATGAAATTCATGCAAGAACAAGCCTTTCTTTCCCTGGCTGCCGGCATCAGCTTCCCTTTGGCACCCAGGACCCAGGATTCTCTTCAATCACCAGCAGGTACCTGGGACCCAGGCTCCCCTCACAGCTCTGGTTTCATCTGGAAGATCATCCTTAAGAACATCTAGTCTAATTAGCATATTAAACTCTTATTATTATAGATTTTTCTTGTTTCTTGAGGTTGGCTTGTATTGCTATGAATTTACCCCTCAGGATTGCTTTTGTTGTGTGCCATAGATTTCAGGCTTTTGTGTTTTTAATTAATTTTTCTCAAGGTATCTGTTGATTTCTTCCTTGATCTCATTGTTAACCCACTCATTATTTTTGATATGCCACTTAGTTTCCATGTCTTTATGTTTTTCATTTTTCTTCTTGTGATTGATACATAGTTTCATACCATTATAGTCAGAGAAGATGCTTGGTATAATTTCAATCTTCTTAAAGTTACCGAGACTTGTTTTATGTTTTAACATATGCCCTACTCTAGAAAATGTTCCATGTACACTGAAAAGAATGTATATTCAGTTGCTTAGAAGTGAAATGCTTTGAAGATATAAATTAAATGAATCTAATCTAGTGTGCCAAGGTTACTGTTTCCTTGTTGATTCTGTGCCTGGAAAACCATTGATGTCGGTGGGGTTTTAAAATCTCCTACTATGACTGTATTTTTGTCAGTCTCTCCCTTCCATCAAGATTTACTTTATGTATTTAGGTGTTTCTATGTTCTGTGCATGAATATTTATAAGGGTTATATTCTCTTGTTTGTATTAATTCCTTTATCACTATGTAATCTCTTTCTTTGACTCTTATCACCTTTGTTTGAAAGTCTATATTGTCTGATATATGTATTGCTATTTCAGCTTTTTTTTCCATTTCTATTTGCATGAATATCTTTTAAGACACCTTTACTTTTAGTCTTTGTATGTCTTTTCTTCTGAAGGGGGTCTTTTGTAGATAGCATTTGTATGAGTCTTGCTTTGTTTTCTCTTCAGCTACCATATATCTTTGACTGGAGCATTTAATCAATTTACATTTGAAGTGCTTATTAATAGGAATGTAGTTATTTCAGTTTTATTATTTTTTTCTTTTCTTTTAAAAAATATATATTTTTATTGATTTCTGAGAGGAAATAAGAGAGAGATATAAACATCAATGATGAGAGAGAATCATTGATCAGCTGCCTCCTGTATGCCTCACACTGGGGATCGAGCCAACAACCCAGGCATGTGCCCTGTCTGGGAATTGAACCATGATTTCCTGGTTCATAGATCAACATTCAACCACTGAGTCATGATTGCTGGGCTTTTCTTTACTTTTCTTGCCTTCTGCTCCTTCTCCTCCTTCTCTTTCTCCTTCTTCTTGTCCCTTTAACAATTTTTTTATTATAATAGTTTATAGTTTATTTTTATTATGTTTTTTATAATTTAATAAATTATAAAATTGTTCTTCTCTTTTCTCCCATAACTTCCCTCCACCCAGTTCCCACTCCACCCTCTGCCTTTGCCGACCCCCACTGTCCCTATCTATAGGTGTACAATTTTTGTCCAGTCTCTTCTCGCATCTCCCAAACCCTTCCCCCACCCGGAGAATTGTCAGTTGACTCCTTTTCTATGCCCCTGATTCTATTATATTCACCAGTTTATTCTCTTCATCAGATGCTTAATTCGCTTGATTTTTAGATTCACTTGTTGATAGATATGTATTTGTTGTACATAATTTTTATCTTTACCTTTTTCTTCTTCTTCCTCTTCTTACAGAATACCTTTTAGAATTTCATATAATACTAATTTGGTGGTGATGAACTCCTTTAGCTTTTTCTTATTTGTGAAGCTCTTTGTCTGACTTTCAATTTTGAATGATAGCTTTAGTGGGTAGCATACTTTTGGTTGTAGGTTCTTGCTATTCATCACTTTAAATATTTCTTGCCACTCCCTTCTTAAGTGTTGATTGTTGTTGGTATCACTGGGAGGAATTGGCCCGCATAGTTACTTTTGAGAAATCAGCTGAAAATCGTATAGGTGCTCTCTTATAGGTAACTGTTTATCTCTTGCTGCTTTTAATATTCTCTCTTTATCTTTTGCTCTTGGCATTTTAATTATGATGTGTCCTGCTATGGTCCTCTTTGGGTTCCTTTTGTTTGGGGTTCTGTGCGCTTCCTGGACTTCTAAGTCTATTTCTTTCACCAGGTGTGGGAAGTTTTCAGTTACTGTTCCTTCAAATAGTTTTCAGTATCTTGCTCTTCTTTTCTTTTGGCACCTCCATAATTCTGATGTTGGCTTGTCCCAGAGGCTCCTTACATTATTTTCAAAATTTTGGATTCTTTTTGCTTTTTGCTTTTACGGTTGAGTGGTTTTTGCTTTTTTGTATTTCAGGTCTTTGACTTGATTCTTGTGATCCTCTAGTCTGCTGTTAGATCTCTGTATATTATTTTTTTATTTCAGTCAGTGTATGCTTAATTTCTAGTTGGTTCTTTTTCATATCCTTGAGGGTCTTGCTAAATTTATCGGCCTTTTCTATAAAATTCTTGAAAAACCTTATAATTGTGGTTTTGAACTATATATCCAGTTGTTTGCTTTCCTCTATTTTTTTTCATTTGTAATCTGTTTCTTTGTCTCTGCATTTTGGCTGCTTCCCTGAGTTGACAGAGTGGCTTTGTTTGCTAGGTGTCCTATAGGGCCCAGTGTCTCAGAGGTGGACACTCTTGGTGAACCCCTTTGTGGGCTGTGTGCACAGTCTTGTTGTAGTTAAGCCTTGATTGTTGTTGGTATCACTGGGAGAAATTGACCTCCAGGCCAATTGGCTGTAAGGATCAGCTTTGTCTATGATGGGAGAACTTCTGACACCTTTATGGCAGAAGACATCCTTATGGCAGAAGACTTGCAAAATCCTCTGTGTTCAGCTTGGATGGGGCAGAATCTCAGGGCAGAGCAGACAGCATTGGTTTCCAGTAAGCTCTGCCCAAATAGGCCCCTGTATCTCAGTGTCCCATGGTAATTGCTGCAATTACCTCTGAGAGAAAGCTGCCCTCGATTTCTGCCTGCAACCAGACAGTCCAGTTTTCCCTGAATGAGCATGGGTCCCCATAGTCTCACCTGGAACTGAAGTTCAGTGTAGTCAGAAGCTTTTGTCTCCCCCCCACTTGAGAAAGCCAGCTGTGCACTCAGTTGCCAGTCCTCTCAGTGCATCTCAGTATTTCTGCCTCCTGCAGTTCCTCTGAGTCTCAGTGTGCTTTTCTCTTTCCTTCTAGTTATGGAATTTCCACTCAACCAGCATTCCTGTGGTTCTGGATAATGTCTGTTTTGTCTTTCAGTTGTAGTTTTGAAATTGTTGTGCTAGACAGCAGTTTAGGTGTTTACCTATCCCACCATCTTGATTTCTCCTCTATATAGTTTATCTAACATTTCTTGTAAGATAGTTTGATGATGAGTTACTTTGCTTTTTCTTATTTGGAAAGTTCTTTATCTCTCCTTCAATTTTAAATGATAGCCTTATTTGATAATCTTTGTTCCTAGGTGCTTGGTTTTCATCAGTTTGAATATTTTGTGTGAATCCCCTTTGGCCTGTGAACTTTCCTTTGAGAAATAAGCTGATAGTCTTATGGAAGCTCTCTTGTAAGTAGCCTACTGCTATTCTCTTGCTGCTTTTAAGATTTTCTCTTTGTATTTAATCTTTGTAATTTTAATTATGATGTGCCTTGGTGTGGGCCTCTTTGGGTTCATCTTGTTAGGGACTTTTGGTGCTTCCTGGACTTATATGTCTGTTTCTTTTATCAGATTAGGGAAGTTTTCTGTCATCATTTTTTTACATAGGTTTTTGATTTCTTGCTCTATTTCTTCTTTCTCAGGCATACATATGATTTGAATGTTGGTTCACTCAAAGTTGTCCTAGAAGTCCCTTGAACTATTCTCCATTTTACAAATTCTTTTTTTTTTTGTTATTTGTTTTTTGTTTTTTTTTTTGTGTTTCTATTGGGCATTTTCTGCTACATAGTCTTCCAAATTGCTCATTTGTATCTTTGCTTTAGCTAATCTACTGATTTCTTCTAGTGTGTTCTTCATTTCAGTTATTGTACTCTTTATTTCCAACTAGGTTTTATTTACGGTTTATGTGTTATATTTTATGCTTATTATTTTTGCTATTGAAGTGCTCACAAGTTTTTGTAATATCCTTATAATTGGTATTTTTGAGTTCTATATTTGGTAGCTTACTTGCTTCCATTTCACTTAGTTCTTTTTCTGAAGATTTCTCCTGTTGGTTTGTTTTCTTTCATTTGGAACATATTTTTTTTATCTTAATTTTGGCTGCCTCTCTGTTTGCTTTTATAATTAGCTAGATTTACCACATCTCTTAGTTTTACCAAAGTAGCCTTGTGTAGTAGGTGTGCTGTGAGGCCCAGTGGTGCAGGTCTCCCTAATTATCTGGTGTGGGTGTTCAAGGAGTGTCCCTTGTATGAATCTTGTGTACATTTCTGTTGCAATGAGTGTTCATTGCTTTTGGCACGTTAGTGGGTGGTATTTACTCTCAGAGAAACTGGCTTTTTAGAACTGGCCATAATTACAGCATATAAGCTGCTGTGCAGGTATTGACCCCATGGAAAGGAATTTACCCCAGTGGGGTTTGATGCCTGCTGAGACCACCTTTTGGGTGTGTTGATTGTGGAGCTAATCACATGGTTCTCTATTGTTGTCTGCAGCCTGCCACCAGGTGTGTTTTCTATGGGGACTCTTGGAATGGCTCTGTCAGGTGCTGCCTGTTTTTAGACCAGGGCTATCTGTTAGAGGATACAAAGTAATCTGTGGTTGGTAGCTGCCTGCGGTGGACTTGGATATGCCTAGTAGAATTCACACTATGAACCAACTCTAGCTGCCACCAGTACAGGTCAGCAAAAGGCACGAGTCACCTCAAGACCTATTACTGCCTCCTGGCTGCCCCAAAGGCTAAACTGCTGAAAGAATCTTTGGCAGTAAATGGGTTAGGTGAGGCATAGTCAAAAGGAGTCACCAGGGTTGGGTAAGTAGTGTTTACCAGGTCAGTGCAAATTCAGATTTGGCATCAATGCTGAGTCTGAGGCCACTCAGAAAAATTCAGAGTATACACTGAGATCAACCATCACCTGCCTGGGCCTGTGGATATTTGAGGTGGCGTAGCATCTCAGGAAATCCTCACAGTAGAGCTAGTTGGACTTACCAAGCTAATGTAGATTCAAATTTGATTGTGTGTGGGGAGGGCTCAACATAAGAAAAATGGTGGCTATCCCTCTAGCACTTACTTGTTCTGGAGCCACACAACTGTTTCTCCATGAATGTCTCTGACATCCCTGCAAGTTTGACCAGAGTTTTTTTAAGTATTACTATAGCACAGGCCAAGGCTGCCTGCCTGCCACCAAAAGAGCCTTGGTTGGTAGATGAATTAGATGGGGCAGGGGGTAGAGATGAGGAGGGGAGAAGGAGGTGTCTCAGGGAATTGTCAAGGTAGAACAAATGAAGTTCACCAGGTTAATGCAGATTCAGATTTGACTGTGTTGGAGGAGGGCTTAACATAGGAAGGACAGCAACCACCTGCTGACTACATTGAAGTAGAGTTTAACACAGAGATATTGACAACTTGTCCCTTGAGTCCTTGCCCTGAAGCCACATAACTCAGTTCCTCCTTTTATGTCTTTGGAACCTGCCGAGCCACTGTGCCTCCACCAAAGCCCAGGTGAGTGCCTGTCAGACCATTTAAGAGTATGTCTTGGTTGTTATCAGTCTTAAGTGTCTCTGTCTCTCCTACCACTCCTGACTTGGTTTTTTCTTTATATCTTTAGTTGTAGGACTTCTGCTCAGTTAGTCTTCAAGAAGGTTCTTCAGGTTGATTATTGTATATTTATTTATAATTTTGATATAGTCATTGGAGGAGGCATATACAGAATCCACACATCTTACCAACCAACTTGACCAGAACTACACTTGTATTTTGATACAGTGGCAATAAACTATCTGAAAAAGGAATATAAAAAACACCATCATTCACAATAGTACCAAAAAGAATAAAATACTTAGGAATAAATTTAATCCATGAGGCAAAAGATCTGAATAGTGGAATCTATAGGACAATGATGAAAGAAATTGAAGAAGATACAAATAAATGGAAAGATAATATGTGTTCATGGATCAAAAAAGTTTTAATACCCATACTATGCAAAGACATCTACAGATTTGATGCAATCACTATTAAATACTAATGGCATATTTCATTTTCTAGAACAAATATTTCAAAAATTTATATGAAACTAAATAACAAGGTTTCATTTTGTTTAAAATGAAAAGGGAACATACTTTATGGGAGAACATATTTTCCAATGATACATCTAATAAGGGGTTAATTTCTAAAATATATAAAGAACTTATATAACTCAACTCCAGAAAGACAAACAATCCAATTAAAAAATGGACAGAGAACCTGCATAGATACTTCTCCAAAGAAGACATACCGATGCCAATAGACATGTGAAAAAAATGCTCAATGTCACTAATAATCAGATGAATGGAAATTAATACCACAATGAGATATCACCTCATGTCTTCCAGAATGGCTGCCATTAATAAATTAAAAATAATAAGCACTGTGGGAGATGTGGAGAAAAGGGCACCATGGTGCACTGTTGGTGGAATACAGATTTGTGCAGCCACTGTGGAAAACAGTATGTAGTTTCCTAAAAAATTTAAATCTATAACTACCTTTTGACCCAGTGAATCCACTTCTGGGAATTTATCCTAAGAACCCTGAGCACCAATCAGAAAGAATATATGCAGTAGCCAAGACCTGAAAATAGCTCATGTGCCCACCAGGAGATGAGTGGATAAAAAAGCTGTTGTACATTTACACAGTGGATACTATTCAGCCATAAAAAAGATATGTTACCTTTTTTGATAACATGATTAGATCTGGAGAGTATTATGTTAAGTGAAATAAGCCAGTCAGAGAAAGGCAAGTACTATATGATCTCACTTATATATGGAATCTAATGAACAAAATAAAATAAAAGATATAGTGGAGACAAACTCATAGAGACAGAGAACTGAATGAAAGCTGTCAGAGGGGAGAAGGTTGGGAGCTGGGTGAAAGGATTAGGAATTAGGTAAAAAAAAAAAAAGACATGGACACAGAGAACAGTATGGTGATTGCCAGAAAGAAGGGGGTGGGAGAGGCAGGAGAAAGTAAAGGGAAGATAAATAGTGAAACTTAACTTAGGGTGGCAAACAGACAAATATAATATACAGATGATATATTATAGAATTGTATACCTGAATCCTATGTATTTTTATTAACCAATGTCACCCCAATAAATTCAATTAAAAAACAAAGAAGGTATCTGTGGTGAAAGAAGAAAAATTTGAGAAATTCCTAAATTCATATGTAGTCTAAACTTTCAATATCTGCATAATTTCGTATGAAACATAATTCCTCTGAGATTATGTGGAAACAACAGCACTTGATTCAAAGTGTGGAGGTGAGGATTCAGTAGAATATGCATAAAATGTTATTTTTGAAGTCAATTTAGATTTCATTTCCATATATATTCTCTGTACTTTTTTCATGGAATATTGTATGGTTTTATTCTTTACACTTTTAAATATACTCTATGGTTAGGTTGAATATTATTATGATAATCATCATAGAAATCATTCAATGATAAAAAAAATTAAGAGAGAATTTCTAGTTGATAATCTGGAATATAATTTTAGTCATCATAAAGCAAAGATTTAGAATAACTTTATATATTGCATTGTGTGCCTACCACTTAAATAATAGAATTTTACACTTGGAACCTATATAATTTTATTAACCAATGTCACCCCAATAAATATAAAAAATAGCTAAAAAAATGCCAAAAGAACTCTTTGTCATAAGAGTTCTTTGTCAAATGCTTTTCTTTCTCCTCATTAAAAACTTCCCTGCTTAGCTGTACTGGGAAAACCTAGAGGATCATAGGCCATGATTCCCCAGGCCAAGTGATCTCACAATCTAAGATCTCTGCAGCATCCCTTGGTCATTACCCCCTGGGGCTGTAATTAGCTGATGCTCTAACTGTTTTATACAGCCATTTGTGTTTGTCTAATTATCCTGCATAGGATCCAGTTGATTTTGGAATAACTATATCTTTCTGAATTTTAACTGATGCTATTTTCTCTTAGTTCTCTGGCAAAATAGGTAGGTAGGAGGGACAGAAAATCTATAGTGAATAAATCAGCTAACCAAGGTTATTATATTGCAGGCATGCAGAACTTAAGCTTTTCTTAACTCACAGTGATGTCAGCTTTTTACGTGGCAGGTTGCTGCTGGCACCAGAGAAGAAGGATGGAACAGGAATCCAGCTCACGAAAAAGAATTATTTGAGCGGTCAGTTGGGGGTCTGAATAGGGGAAAGTGTACATTTTGCCTTCAAAGAATATAATACAATTGTAGAAGAATCTCAGGAAAGGCTAAGAGCTTAGCTATGACTATTTGTCCTCCTTTCCAAATTTCCCAACCTGTTTGACCTCTTTTTTATTTTTATTTTTTTTTGGTTTCATGTGCCCTCTTTTCAGCCTGTGGTTTATAGTCAGCCTGGCCACCTGGTTAGTCTATCCAATACCTAGAAACTTTTATTCCTTTGATAACCTTCTGTCTCACCTGCCATTCCACTTCTCAAGCCTCATCCTCCTAATGGTTGCAGCTCTTTTTGACTGATTTCAAGCTGTTGAGCATTGCTGGTGTGGGTTACAACAGAGTGTCATGTAGGTTCTCTGAAAATTTTGTCATCCAGCCTCTATTGGGGACTTTTCATTAATTCATTCTTTGGCAGCTCTATCATATTATTCATTCATTAATGAACCAATTTGATATGAATAATATGTGTATGATATAGTAAGTCCAAACTGCACATTTACAAAGTGGAAAATTTATGTAAATTGCTACCTCAACTTCTATTTCTGCTCTTTTAGTTCTTCGTACTTCCTTCAGTCACAAAATTACTGAATTTCCTCCCTTTCCCCTTTGTTTTCCTCCTTCATTCTTTTTTAAAATTTAATTAATAAACTTCATTCTTTAAAGCATTTTTAGGTTCAGATAAAAATTGTGCAGAAGGTACAGATAGTTTTTATGTACCCCTATTTTCAATCTCTCTCTCTCTCTCTCTCTCTCTCTCTCTCTCTCTCTCTCTCCCAACATCCTTCACTAGAGTAGTACATTTGTTATGATTGATGAATCTACACTGGCACATAAATATCAAGTTTATAGTTTACATTAGGATTCACTCTCAGTGTTTTACATTTTATGGGGTTTAACGGATGGATAATTACCTGTATCCACCATTGTAGTGTCATATGGATTAATTTTACTTCCTTCAAAGTCTTCTATGCTCTATTTCTCATCTCACCTTCCCCTCTAACTCCTGGCAACCACTAATCTTTTGGCTGTCTCCATAGTTTTGCCTTTGCCCAAATGTCATATAGTTGGAATCATACAGTATATAGCCTTTCAGATTGACTTCTTTCACTTAGTAATATACATTTAAGTTTTCTCTGTGTCTTTTCATGGCTTCATAGCTCTTTTCTTTTTGACACAGAATTATAGTCTATTAGAGGCCCGGTGCATGAAAATTCATGCCCTGGAGGGGAACCTCTCAGCCTGGCCTGCCACCTCTCACAGTCTGGGAGTCCTCCGGAGATGTCTTATTGATGGCTTAAACCCACTCCCCATAGGGGTCTACTGGACTAATCAGGGGAAAGTGCCATCCCCATCACCCTGCTGCTGCTGCCACTGCTGGCCACTACAGCTGTGAGGCCTGAGCTCCGAGCCTCGCAGCTGCTGGGACTCACGACTGCCTGAGTCCATGGCTGCCTGAGCCCAGGACCTTGTAGCTCTGTGGCTTTGTTCGAATGGACATCTGCTCTAATTAGTAATTACCCTTGTATTAGTATAGATAATTTGGATATGCCAGTTTATTTATCCACTTACTTATTAAGAAACATTTTGATTACTTCCAACTTTTGGCAATTATGAATAAAGCTGCTATAAACATCCATGTGCAGGTTTTTATTTGGACACAAGTTTTCAATCCATTTGAGTAAATACTAAGGAACATGATTGCTGCATCTTATGGTAAGAGTATATTTAGTGTTTTTTTTTTTAATAAATATATTTTATTGATTTTTTTACAGAGAGAAAGGAAGAGGGATAGAAAGTCAGAAACATCCATGAGAGAGAAACATCCGTCAGCTGCCTCCT
The DNA here is from genome assembly GCA_004026805.1 of Lasiurus borealis. Taxonomy (NCBI): domain Eukaryota; kingdom Metazoa; phylum Chordata; class Mammalia; order Chiroptera; family Vespertilionidae; genus Lasiurus; species Lasiurus borealis. The sequence continues at coordinate 15,317 of PVJN01023271.1, forward strand.
GCACACTCAGTATGTGCCCGCAACCAAGGTACATGCCCTTGACCGGAATCGAACCTGGGACCCTTCAGTCGGCAGGCTGATTCTCTATCCACTGAGCCAAACCAGTTTTGGCAGTATATTTAGTTTTATAAGAAACTGCCAAACTGTCTTACAAAGTGGCTGTACAATTTTTTTCATTCCTACTAGTTTTCTGCTCCTGTTGCTCCACATCCTTGCTAGCATTTGGTGTTGTCAGTGTTTTGAATTTTGGCCATTCTGATAGGTATGGAATTGTAATATATATATTACAATATATATATGCCTCAGTCCCTGGTTCTTTGCACAGAGCTCTGACAACCCTTATAAATGCCTAAGTGATAATGGCACAAGGAGCATCTTTTGTTCTAATATTTGTTTTTTGACCCTGCTTTTTAACACAGGGCTCCTAAATCCCTTAAATATTCCTGGGCAATGGGAGCATCTCTGGTTTTAATGAGGTGAGTCTTGGTGGTGGGCTCCTGAAGGGGGCTGGTCACCAGAAAGATAAAACTATGATTAGAAGCTTGGAAGTTTTCTTTTTAAATATTTTTATTGAATTTATTGGGATGACATTGGTTAATAAAATTATATAGGTTTCAAGTGTATAACTCTATAATACATCATCTGTATATTGTATTGTGTGTTTGCCACCCAAAGTCAAATCTTTCTGTCACTCTATCTCTCTACCTCCTTTACTCTTTTCTACCTTCTCCCACTGCCATTTTTCTCTGGTAACCAGAGTAATGTTGTCTGTCTCTATTAGTTTTTTTCTCTCTTTTTTTCTTACTCCATTTCCTCCTTCATTCTTGATACATTCTTCTCTAGACACTGCTGGTTGTCCTTTGACCTTTGTGATTATTCTGCCTGATTTGTTGGCCCCTTGCATCCTCTTATTTATTGGCTCCCTATATTTGTTTAATAATTTTTAAATATATAGATTAGTTCTCAATGTTAGGCATAAATTAATCTCTACCATATTTCTCATATTATTTTCTTCTGTTCTACAAAACAATATCTGTGTTGTAGATAATCTGCATTCTTTGTCATTAACCCATTGAACACTGAAAGTATCTGTTTTTTCTATTTTACCACCTGCTGAAAATGACTTCTTTCGATAGTTTACTTCATATATTTTCTTCTAGGAGTTTTATGGTTTAAGGCTTTACAAGTAAATTAATTTTAAATTAACAAAGTGAATAAGTGAGAAGGTAAAAATAGGAGTAGAACATAACTTAAAACTTTGGTCTTGAGGAGCCATTTGACTTTACAATGTCTAAAATTCCTCTTCTTCCATTTACACAATTAAAGTGGAGGTAAAACTAAAGAATTTATACATCCCATGAAAAAGGCAGTTAGGGAGAAAAGTCTGTTATCCTGATCAGCTGACATTGTATGGTTTGGCTTTCTTGCCTTGGCAGGTCAACACATATTTGCAGCATGAATGGGCACAACCTTCAGTAATCTCTTGAAGCATCTGCCTTGGCCCTTTCTTCATTTTCTCCTCCCATTTATCCTGAATGACAAGGGAAATATCCAATGTAATCTGATGTAGTCATAAAAATTAATTTAATATTCTTCATGTGGGAATTGAAGTTTATGGCATTGGACTGTGGGGACAGCAGTGGTGGAAGGGGCACAGCCTCATCAGAGCACAAAGCTTCTTCCTGCATCCCTCAGGCAGCTTTTCAGCAGTATCTGCACCAGGAGCAAAATTTTCAGTTGAGAAATATACTCAAGTGATTGCATACAGTTGTAAATATGAAAGCTTTACCTAAATTTAGGCCCAGTTTCAATTCTTAAAAATAATGGCAGAATCTGAATTTGAGGAATAATTTGTCATACTTTAAAGTCACTAAAACAGATAGCTTTCAATACATAATAGATACCATTTATTGTGCCAGCCTATGTGCTAGGTATGGTTAGGCTGTTAACATTTATTATGTCACTTATTTTTCAAACGCACTACAAGTGAGGTATTATTATCTCCAAGTTAGTAATGAGAAATCTGAAGCTCAGAGAGGTAAAGTAATTTGGTCATAATCACATAGCAAGTGAATGATGGAGCCTGGATTAAAAACAAGCCTGGCCGATGTCAAAGTCAAAGCTTTAACCAGTCTGGTTAAAATGTTTGAAAGAAAATCTGTGAATTTTTGTCTTTTTTAGGGTTAAAGAAGATAGGAATGAAAATTTAGAAATTATTTCTGGACTTTTGAATGTGATCATATAGCCATGTGATAACTCCACAATGTAGAAGAACCATATACCTTTGGAAATAACTATACTGTGACCCTCAGTAACAGAAGCTGATCAGACAGAGAACCATTCTGGAATGGTAGAACACACAGAAAACACACACCGGGGAGAATTTCATGTGCCTATTGTCTGTTGTCCTGTATACCTCTTTCTCCTGCTTGGTATATACTAGACTCCTCAAATCATACTAACAGTTAAAATCTTTACAGGAAATTACACATGCATATCATTGTGCAACATAACAAGCAATCTTTCTGTTCATTGTCATGTGGTTTTCACAGAAACTCTGAGTGCCTTAGAGGGCATGTAATGGAAGCATCTGACTTTTGTCTCCTTCTGTAGATGAACCTAGTGTCAAAGACAGGAGCAACTTCGAATTAAAGGTGAGAGATTGATGTTCTCTTTAACTTACCTGGGTTCTCAGAAACAGAGGCTACCATGTTTCATATTACTTGAACCTTATTTAGCTCTTTTCTCTGGATGCACATTTCCTTTATATTGTGCATGTCTTCCCTAACTATCGCTTTTCCCATCTTTCCCATATTTTCAATCTTCATTCTTTATCTTTCTCTATTTTATCCCCCCCCCCCTGCATATAAGATTGTTCCTTAGACTTTAGAAAAATAAGTTGAGTGCTGGCTCTAGGTTTAGGGATTAAATGCTTTCTAATCCCTGGCAAGAAATATGTTGTGAAGCCTTAGGTGCCTTATTACTGGGATTCTATTAACATGGCTTCTACAACATTTTCAATGAAGAATTTTCCCTTATGCTGTTTACAACTATTGGAAAATGTGACTGAGAAAGAATAGAATCAATAATAATAAAGATTACTGACCTAAAGGCATGGTCTTACTATAGGCTGGGGTTATTTACTTATTTATTTTTTTAATCCTCATCCAAGGATATTTTTCCATTGACTTTCAGAGAGAGTGGAAGAGAGAGGAAAAGATAGAGAAAAGTATAAGTGTGAGAGAAACACATAGATTTGTTGCTTCTTGCATGCTCCAGGGCCAAGGAGGAGCTTGCAACTGGTACGTGACCTTGAATGGAATCAAACCCAGGACCACAGGCCGACGCTGTATCCACTGAGCCAAACTGGCTAGGGCTGGCTGGGGTTATTAATCTAACCTCTCAATCAAGAACTATCTCCTGACTTTCTATAGGTACCTGGGTATATAATATGGCCATATACATATGAATAATGAAAGTTAATTTTAATGGGCAACTTCTTATTATACACTGAGTGGCTAGATTTATTATGATCTCTGAACACATAATCTGCTCACTCAGTGTACTTATGTATAAGGGAAAGCTTGCAAATCTTGATATGTCAAGGGACCAGGAGATAGTGGCCTCAAGACTCAGGCTAGTAAGTCCTCTGCTTCTTTCTAACTACCCAGAATGAAGTTCTTATACATGGAAAAACCTTATTTTAAAATCCCAACTTTGTGATCAGTCTACACTGACTGGCCAGATTATTATGCATTCAGAGATCATAATAATCTGGCCACTCATTGTATAATTCAAGGTATTTCCCTCGCATTGTATATTTCTTCCTTTTTTTCTATTCAGTTCTTTCTAATCCTTAAAGGGTCAAATCAATATCTGTGCTCCTGGCCTTCCCCAACTGCTCTTACTGACATGAATTATCTTCTATCACTGCCCCTCCTTAGCAAAAAACTCATCACTAATATTCATCTTATTATTCACTTTAAGTATATTGTATACCATATTAGATTGTATTTGTTCTGTCTGCAATTCATGTATTTTCAACTATTTTCTTGGTTCTTTGGCTTACAGGAGTTAACAAAAGTATGAAAAAAAATTTTCAATAGAAACTACAAGAAGTATTTGGAATTTTAAGTGACCTTTGGGCACAATAAAATTTAGAAAGACCAAAAGAATGGACTCCTTAGAAACATCACCTTAAGTTTTTTAAAATGTCTTTATTGATTTTAGAGAGAGATGAAGGGAGAGAGAGAGAGATAGAAATATTGATTGACTGCCTCCTGCATCTTCCTACTGTGTGGATTGAGCCCACACCGGTCATGTGCTCTCACAGGGAATTGAACTGGTATCCTCTTGGTCCATCGGGCAACACTCAACCAACTAAGTCACATAGGCCAGGGCTCACTTTGAGTTTTTTAACAGTTGTAGTGACCAGTTACAGAAGCAGCAAAATAAGAATCAGTACAAAAATTACAATATCAATGAATAATCGCTTTCCTTAATACAATTAACTATTTATTGTATTGGTCAAATAATCCTTAATTGGGCACACATTTTATATTTACTACTTGTTAGCCTGCTATGTAGTGTAGTATTAATAATGGACACTTTGTATAAAAGTCACTGGTTAGTTTGTGTTTTAACCAAGAAAAATCACTGTTTCCCATTTTTTTTCTTTTTTACTTATTTTCTCCAGCATTTGTCTTTCTGGAATAAGAATCAAGAGACCTAACTGTTGGTGCCCAATTCTGACAGTTGTCTGAGTCTGAGGAGTTCAGTTTACTTTGTTGGGTCTCATGTTTTCCACCTGTATGATGACCAATTGGACAGGATGGTCTTTAAATAATTCCATGAGAATTTCTTCTCATCTCTATGTGGACATGTGCTTTTTCTCACTAAGGCCTTGTTTTTTTTTGTTTTTTTTTTTTTTAACAATTACTGAGTTTTCATGGTCTCTCCCAGTGTCTCCATCATGTTTCCATAAATATTCATCCTGTCAATCTTCTCCCATGCAGACTTCCTGATCTGATGAGCCACAGATGTGGCTGTTCCCTGCCTTCCTCCTATTCCAGGTCCCAGGTTTCTGATAATAGAAAGTATGTACTTGAGACTGTGAACTATTGGCAACTGAGGTGACACTGTAATTGCCATGTGTAGGTGAGAATATAGAAATTCATGCCAGTGATGGTGACCCAGAATTACATTCAGGACACAGTGACAGCCTCTATGAGTTTTATGTTCTAGAATGAATGAGGGACTCAGTCTTAGGGCCCTTTGTGGAGTTGTAGCTGCAAAAATGAAGGATGTTGATATACCTGTTCTAGTGTGTTTTATCGACTCCTAAAATGATTAACCTATATTGTTTTCAGGAACTACTCTCTACTATAGGGAATGATTGAGGTGGGCACTGAATATGGAGAAACATAACATTGTTTTCTGCTCATCCTTCACATCACATATAAATACAATACATATTAAAGGACTAAATCTCCAGTGTTGCATTTTGTATCTTATGGTTCAGATAAAGGAGAAAGCAAATCTGACCTCCTAAAAATGTATCTCATTAGTGTTTGTTATTTCTCTTATTTTTGTAATCATAAATCAAAAGTATAAAATACAAAGTCTCTTGAAGATAAAATATCAGAATGTATTTCAGTCAAAGTAAGAAAGGTAATATAAACAGGTTACCATGCAGGCAGTACTCAGTAAAGGGTTGGGGGATGCCAGAGGACATAAGGGTGTCACCAAAGGGTATCACCGATGAATGAAAATTCCACATCTCAACTATTCCAAGCGCTGGTCTTTAATGCCCAGGTTTATATGGGCAGAAAAAAGTTGCAGTGCTACTTTGTGTATTTTTAGTGGTTAAGTTAGGCATGTGCCTTGCCTAAACTCTGATGAAATATCCTAAATACACATTTATTAGGCATAGAGAAAGCCTTGCATCATTAGGAGGCATAGGCTCTTTAGGAAAGCCTTGCAGAGTGTTGAGTCCAGCTTAGGGCTTTGTAGTTATGAAAAATTGGGTGGCAATTAGAGACACCCAGGATAGCAATGGACATGACAAAATATGTTGAAAAATAGTGCTGGTTTCTATTTTATCAAGATCCACATACTTGTCCTGTTCTACTATACTTCAGAGGCTCTTCAGTTTCACAAACCCCAGCCTCTTCATTCAGTTTCAATCTACAGTCTATCCTAACTCAGCCTCAACTCATGTCTCAGGAACCTTTTACTTCAGGTGACAGCCCTTCAGTTAATCACACTTTCCTCTTATCCCTGCTTTCTGTCAGCTGATTGTGAGAACACACTGGAAAAAGAAGAGAATAATGAGAATATACATAAAAAACAAGATGGAATGTGTTGCAAATGTGGAATAGTCAATATCAGAAGTGATTTAAACAGGTGATGAATGTCACAAACACTCATGAAACTTTTATTCTTGCTTAATCTGTTATTTTGAGAACTGAGCATTACAGTGAGAGTATTGGAGATAGGTTTAAAATATGTTGCAGCTCACATGTTGTGATATTATGTTGACTTTTATTTTTCGTTTTGTATATTTTAGGAACTGGATAACTATATACTTCTCATGTATAATGAGAACATTGAAATTCTTTGACATGTTGTCATCTCCATAATCACAATTTCCTCCTCATTTTCTTAGTTCTTATAATTTCAGCCACATCCCAGTTGGGTGGATCTATGGATGAAGGGAATCACTCGGTTGTGTCTGAGTTTGTGTTTCTGGGACTCACCCACTCATGGGAGATCCAGCTTCTACTCCTGGTGTCTTCCTCTGTGCTCTATGTGGCAAGCATGACTGGAAACATCCTCATTGTATTTTCTGTGACCACTGATCCTCATTTACACTCCCCCATGTACTTTCTATTGGCCAGTCTTTCCTTCATTGACTTAGGAGCCTGCTCTGTCACCTCACCAAAGATGATTTATGACCTTTTCAGAAAGCATAAAGTCATCTCTTTTGGAGGTTGCATTGCTCAGATCTTCTTCATCCATGTCATTGGTGGTGTGGAGATGGTACTGCTCATTGCTATGGCCTTTGACAGATATGTGGCCATATGCAAGCCTCTCCACTACCTGACAATCATGAACCCACGAGTGTGCATTTTGTTTACAGCTGCTGCCTGGGCTCTGGGTGTCAGTCACTCATTGTTCCAACTAGCATTTATTGTTAACCTGCCCTTCTGTGGTCCTAATGTATTGGACAGCTTTTACTGTGATCTTCCTCGGCTCCTCAGACTGGCCTGCACAGATACCTACAGATTGCAGTTCATGGTCACTATCAACAGTGGGTTTATCTGTGTTGGCTCCTTCTTTATACTCCTCATTTCCTATATCTTCATCATGTTTACAGTTTGGAAACATTCTTCTGGGGGATCATCCAAGGCCTTCTCCACTTTGTCAGCTCACATCACTGTGGTTTTTTTGTTCTTTGGCCCAACCATGTTTGTTTATACATGGCCACACCCCAATTCACAGATGGACAAGTTTCTTGCTATTTTTGATGCAGTTCTCACACCTTTTCTTAACCCAGTCATCTACACATTCAGGAATAAAGATATGAAGGAGGCAATGAAGAGAGCATGCAAAAATTTAGTGATTTACAGAAAGATCTCTTAAGTGATATGATATGTCCTTTTTATTAACCAAAGTGTAGACTTTTGTTTCTATGTTTGATATTTTAGATTCAGGAAGTTTGAGGTACCACATATTTATTTGAATGTTATCAAATTTTAACATAATTTTTAACTGATGAAATGAGCCATAAAAACAGTATATCTACCTATATAAATCCCATTAATTTTTTTTCAGATACATTATATAGTTTTCAGTGAATTGGTAGTCTTTTTTGAGATTTATCCTTAAGTATTTAAATTTTTGATACTGTTTTAAAAAGTATATTTTTGTTTAATTTATAATTATTTATTACTAATATACATAAATACAATAGATTGTTTTTGCTTATCGATTAATATTGAATCCTAAAGACATTACTTCTACTAGTTTTTTTTATAGATTAAGTTTTTCTTTATAGATGATCATGTTGTCAGTGAATAAAAACATTTTACTCCTTTTATTCTAACATGCTGATTCTATTCATTTTTGTTGCCTTATTGTACTTGCTAGATCAAAATTACAGGATAATGAGAATATACATAAAAACAAGATGGAATATGTTGGAAATGAGGAATAGTCAATATCAGAAGTGATTTAAATGGGTGATGAATGTCACGAACACTCATGGAACTTTTATTCTTGCTTGGCTTATTCCTATTCTTATGAGAAAAACATTATTTTTTCCATCTTTAAACTAGAGGCCCAGCGCATGAAATTTGTGCACTGAAGGGATGTCGCTCAGCTCAGGCTGCACTCTCTCTAATCTGGGACTCCACAGGAGGTGTCTGATTGCTGGTTTAAGCCTGATCCCACATCCCTCGTACAATTCTAGACTGCTGGCTCCTAACCACTCACTTGCCTGCCTGCCTGATTGTCCCTAACCACTTCTGCCTGCTAGCCTGATCACCCCCTAACTCTCCCCTACTGGCCTGATTGATGCCTAACTGCTTCCCTGTCGGTCCAGTTTCCCCCAACTTCCTTCTCCGCTGGCGTGGTTGCCCCCAACTGCTCTCCCCTGCCAGGCCAATCACCCCCAACTGCCATTCTCTGCTAGCCCAATCACCCCCAACTGCCCTCTCCTGGTGGTCTGATTGTCCTCCCCTGCCTGCCTGGTCGCCCCCAACTTCCCTTTCCTGCTGGCCATCTTGTAGTGGCCATCTTGTGACAGCCACCTTGTGATGAGATGGGATGCCTATCTTGTGATGACTTGGGGGTGGCCATCTTGTGATGACATGAGGGATGCCACCTAGGCTTTTATTAGTATAGATATAATGCTAGCTATAGGTTTTTCATAGATGCCCTTTATCAAGTTGAGGAAGTTCCATTCTATTCAGTTTCTTAATGGTTTTAAAACCAAGAATAAATGTTGGATTTTGTAAAATGCCTTTTTTGGTTTAGTATCAGGGTAATGCTGATCTTTTCAAAAATTAGGTTTATCAAGGTGACATTGGTTAATAAGATTAGATACACTTCAAGTGTACATTTCTATAATACATGATCAATGCCGAGACTGGTTTGGCTCAGTGGATAGAGCGTCGGCCTGCAGACTGAAAGGTCCCAGGTTCGATTCCGGTCAGGGGCATGTATCTTGCTTGCGGGCACAACTCCAGTAGGGGGTGTGCAGGAGGCGGCTGATCGATGTCTCTCTCTCATTGATGTTTCTGACTTTCTATCCCTTTCCCTTCCTCTCTGTAAAAAATCAATAAAAATATTTAAAAAAAATTATAATACATGATCAATATATTGCATGTGTGCTCCATAATTCAAAGTCAAATCATCTTGTCTCACCATACGTTTGATCTCCTTTACTACCTTCCCATCCTTTCCCCCTCTAGTAACCACTATACTGTTGTCTGTGTCTATAAGTGTTTTTGTTTAAAAATGTATCTTCTTATTTTAAATTTACTGCAAGAGTTTTGTAGAATTGATATAATTTCTTTGTTAAATATTTGGTAAAAATTAGGCCTGGAATTTTCTCTATGGGAAGGTATTCAAGTATAAATTAAATTTTTATATACTTTGAGTATCCAATAAATTTTACATTTATCTATATTGTTAAATTTATTGGAATAGTTTGTTTCCAATATTCCCTTATTATCTTACTAAATATCTGTAAGATGTGTGATATTTTATTTTCTCTCTCATTCTGAATATCAGTAGTTTGTGTCTTTTTTTGATTTTTTTATGTAATCATCTTGGCTAAAGTTTCTCAACTTTTTTATTTTCTCAGAGAACCAGGTTTTTGTTTCATTTATTTTCTCTATTTCTGTTTTTTTTCCTGTTTTCTGTTTCATTAATTTCTGCTTGTAATCTTTGTATTTATATTATTTTTTTTCATTTGCCTTTTATTTAATTTTTTTTAGGTAGTAACTATGTTGTTCATTTGAGACCTTTCTTTCTTTCTCTCTCCCTTTCTTTCTTTCTTTCTTTCTTTCTTTCTTTCTTTCTTTCTTTCTTTCAATACAGGCATTTAGTCGTTTTAATTCCCTCTTAAGAACTGATTTAACTGCATCACACATTTTTATATCTTGTTTTCTTCTCATTCAGTTTAATATACTTTCTAATTAAAAAAAATTTGTTTTAAACACATGGGTTAAAGTTTCTATGGGAAATTTCCAGATATTCTGTCATTGATTCTAATTCATTTTCACTATGGTCCATAATCTATTTTGTATGATTTGAATAGTTTTAAATTTATTAAGACCTGCCCTGGCCAGGGTGACTCAGTTGGTTGGAGTGTTGTACCATACACTGAAAGGTTGTGGATTCAATCCCCAGGCAGGTTCCTTACAAGTTGGCAACTGATTCATGTTTCTTTCTCACATTGATATTTCTTAAGATCAAAGTAGATTCTTGGGTGAGGATTATAAAAGTTTATGAAAACTAGCCTTATGGCCTATAAGAGAGCAGGTTTTTAATTTCACCTTATATTTAACACTGACAGTTTGCAGAGCCTGGTTCCTTGACACAGCTAAGAACATAGAAAAGGGAATGGCAAGTGTTTACAGATGGTGCTTCTCTGTGAGTCTGAAAATAAACACAGAACTGAAGTTTATTTCCAGGAAGGAAGGAAGGAAGCAGAAGGGGCCTAATCCCCAGAAATTCAGAATGCCCTCTATTAAGTCAAGTTCTTGCTTATACTGAGTGCTTAAAAAACTGGAAAAGCTGTCTTCTGGTCAGCTAGCAACAAAGTAAAGAAGTGTGTATCCTCTTATAATTGGCAATGTTCTTCAAGATTAAAAAAAAGCACAGAACCAAGGTTTTTTCTCCCGGGAAGCAAGAAAGAAGTTAAGAGGGTCTTGCTCTTGCCTTAAAGCACACACTGTGAGGGATCTTGCTTCATACTGAGCACTGTTGACTGGTGAAGTTCTCTCCTGATAAAAACCAGTTCATAGACTTAAAGAGGAAGTTGATTATTTAAATACACAGACAAAAAAAGCAAACCAACAAGGAACATAAATAATGAAACATGACACAATCCGATAAGGTAAACAAATGTCCAGGAACCAATCTATAAAAAACAAAGATCTTTGAATTGTCTGAAATATAATTAAAAATAATCATCTTTAATAAGTGCATTGAGTTATAAGAGAACATGGTAGACACCTAAATAAAATCAGGAAAGCAACATTAAAAAAAAACACCACATGAGAATATCAACAAAAGAGATAGATATAATAGTAAAACGAAACAAAACAAAAATACTGTAGGTGAAGAATATAATAATTGTACTGTGAAGTTCACTAGAGGGGGTTCAAAGCAGAATTTGTCAAAAATAAGAAAGAATTAATGAACCTAAAGACAATCCATTTAAATTTATACCTGTCAGAGGAGCAAAAAGATAAAAAAATGAAAAGAATGAAAAAACCCTAAGGGAATATGAGAGAGAGAGAGAGAGCCCTATTTAAAGAAATCATGGTTGAAACTCCCCATATCTAGGGAAGAAAATCAATATCCAGTGGATAGTTCCTGGGGGAGAAACCAAGATGGCAGCATAGGTGAACACCTAAACTGCTGCCTTGCACAACAATTTCAAAATTACAACTAAAAGACAGGACAGACACAATTCAGAAACACAAGAAAGCTGGCTGAGTGGAAATTCTACAACTAGAAGTAAAGAGAGGGGCTCACAAAGACTCAGAGGAGCTGTAAAAAGCTGGGGTATGGAGATACATGCATGGCGAGGATGGGTGATGGAGGGTCTGGCTGGCTTCCACTTGTGGGAGGGAGATGAAAAATCCTGACTACACTGAACCCCACTTCTGACTTCACTGAACCCCAATTCCAGGCGAGATTCATATCAGGGGAGTCTAGACTGTCGTGAAAAGGAAGGAGTACACAGAAACTTAGGGGAGCCGTAAAAGGCAGAGGTCTGGAGGTGTGTGCAAAGAGGATTGACTGCTGATTGTGCCGCTGGCTTTCTATAGTGGGAAGAAAAAAGAACCTCTCAACTCCACTGAAATTCAGGTGTGAATGCACTGAACCCTAGTTTTGGGTGAGACCCTGGGAACCCAGACTCCTGCCAGTCCCTAGAGCACACGGAAACTCAGGGGAGCCAGAAAGGCAGAGGCCTGGAGGAATGCAAGCCTGTGCTCAGAGAGGGATGCAGTGATTACCAGGGGCACTGAGACCGAGGGGCTGTCGTTAGGCAGAACTGACAGGAAGCCAAAGCTGTCTGCTTAGCCCTGGAACTTCACCACTTCTAAGCCCAGCACAGAGGCTGTTGCAATCTTGTAAGTCTTTTTTAATTTAATTAATTAATTAATTAATTAATTAATTTATATTTTTAAATTAAATCTTTATTATTCAGATTATTACATTTGTCTCTTTTTTTCTCCCCTCTATAGCTCCACTCCACCCCGCTCCCACCCCTCCCTCTACCCTTACTTTCCCCCCAATTGATGAGTCCATAGGTGTATGATTTTTGTCCAGTCAATCCCTGTACCCCTCTCCCCCTTTCCCCCTGAGATTATCAGTCCACTCCCTTTCTGTGCTCCTGATTCTAGTATATTCACCAGTTTATTCCGTTGATCAAATTTTTAATTCACTTAATTTTTAGATTCACTTGTTGATAGATATGTATTTGTTGTCCATAATTTTTTGGCTTTTACCTTTTTCTTCTTCCTCTTCTAAAAGAGTACCATTCAGCATTTCATATAATACTGGTTTGGAGCTGATGAACTCCTTTAGCTTTTTCTTATCTGTGAAGCTCTTTATCTGCCCTTCAATTCTGAATGATAGCTTTGCTGGATAGAGTATTCTTGGTTGTAAGTTCCTGCTATTCATCACGTTGAATATTTCTTGCCACTCCCGTCGGGCCTGCATCGTTTCTGTTGAGAAATCAGCTGACAGTCGTATGGGTGCTCCCTTGTGGGTAATTAATTGTTTTTCTCTTGCTGCTTTTAATATTCTCTCTTTGTCTTTTGCTCTGGATATTTTAATGATGATGTGTCTTGGTGTAGTCCTCTGTGGATTTCTTTTATATGGGGTTCTGTGTGCTTCCTGGACTTGTAAATCTATTTCTTTTACCAGATGTGGGAAGTTTTCAGTCATTATTTCTTGAAATAGGTTTTCAGTATCTTGCTCTCTCTCTTCTGGCACCCCCACAATTCTGATGTTGGTACGCTTGAAGCTGTCCCCTAAATTTCTGTGCACTTCTCCCCCTTCACAGTCCAAACTCCTCCCCGAATGAGTTTTGGCTGGATCAGCGGTTTAGTGTCGTAGGATAAGGAGTTCAATGCTTTTGAGAGTCTACGTCTCCCTCCCGCCAGAGAAGGCCAGCTAGGTTCTCTGGCACCTGCTCTCTCCACAAGCATGTCTCCGTACCTCAACTTTTTGCAGCTCCTCTGGGCCTGTGTGAGCCCCTCTCTTTCCCTTTAGTTGTAGAATTTCCACTCCGCCAGCTTCCCTGTGGTTCTGGATGATGTCCGTTCTGTCTTTTAGTTGTAGTTTTGAAATTGTTATGCTAGGCAGCAGTGTAGGTGTTTACCTATGCCGCCATCTTGGCTTCTCCAATCTTGTAAGTCTTAAGGCTGAGTCCAACACAGAAGTTTTCTGGGTGCAGACACAGCTGATTCTCACAACCAATTGGCTTAGAGGTCAAATCCCCCCAGTGATACCAACAACAATCAAGAATTAACTACAATTAGACTGTACACACAGTCCACAAAGGGGTGCACCAAGAGAGTTCAACTCAGGTAACTGGGGAGGCAGAGCTACTGGGCCATATAGGACACCTCACACACTAAGCTACTCTACCAACTAAAGGAAGCAGCAAAAACGCAGAGGCAAAGGAACAGATCACAAATTAAAGAAATAGAAGAAAACAAACGACTGGATATAGAGTTCAAAACAATGGTTATAATGTTTTTTTAAGAATTTCCTAGAAAAAATGGATAAATTTAGTGAGACCCAAGAGGAGATGAAAAAGGACCAACTAGAAATTAAACATACACTGATTGAAATAAAAAATATTATAAAAACCTAACAGCAGACTAGAGGAATGCTAGAATCAAGTGAAATATTGAAATACAAAGAAGCAGAAAACACTCAACTAAAAAAGAAAAAAGAATCCAAAATTGTGAAGATAGTGAAAGGAGCCTCTGGGACAACTTCAAGCATACCAACATCAGAATTATGGGGGTGCCAGAAGAAATGAGAGAGCGAAAGGAGCAAGATGGCGGCATAGGTAAACGCCTACACTGTTGCCTCGCACAACAATTTCAAAATTACAACTAAAAGACAGAATGGACATCATCCAGAACCACAGAAAAGCTGGCCGAGTATAAGTTCTACAACTAGAAAGAGAGGGGCTCACAGAGACCCAGAGGAGCTGCAAAAAGCTGATGTACAGAGACGTGTGCCCTGAGAGAACGGGTGCCCGAGTACCTGGCTGGCTTTCTCTGGTGGGAGGAAAACGGAGACTCCCAACGGCATTGAACCCCTTATCCTACGACACTAAACCCCAGATCCAGCCAAAACTCATACGGGGGGAGTTTGGACTGTGAAAAGGGAGAAGTGCACGGAAACTTAGGGGAGTCGCAAAAGATCAGAGGGCTGGTGGTGGCTCGCACGGCACTGCTCAGAGGACAGATTGCTGATTGTGCCGCTGGCTTTCGCGACTGGGCAGGAGACAGACCCTCCCAGCTGTGCCACTTCTGAGTCCACTAGGCCCCTGTTTTGGGTGAAACCCTGGAGATCTAGACTCGTGTGGTCCTGGTGCACAGGGGAGCTGGAAGGACAGCAGTCTAGAGGCACTGCGGGCGCTCGCGCACAAGGACCGCTCCAGTGATTACCCAGTCACGTAAGACTCAGGGGCCGTGGAGGGCGGGGCCGACTGGAAGGCAAGGCAATCCCTTAAGCCCTGAGACTCCACCCATCGCAAGCTCAACAGAGGCATCTGCGGTTTTGCAAGTACAGAAGTTTCCCCAACATAGTGAAAATGCCAAGACAAGGGAAGGGATCACAAACAAAAGAAATGGAGGAAAAAAAACGACTGGATATAGAGTTCAAAACCATGCTTTTAAGGTTTTTCAAGAATATGCTAGAAAAGATGGATAAGTTTATCAATTCCCAAGAAGAGATGCAAAAGGACCAACTAGAGATGCTAGAGATGATGCATAAATTTAGCAAGTCCCAAGAGGAGATGAAAAAGGACCAACTAGAGACACTGACTGAAATGAAAAATATTATACAGAGTCCTAACAGCAGACTAGAGAAAAGCAAGAATCAAGTAAAAAATTTGAAATATAAAGAAACAGAAAACACTCAACTGGAAAAGCAAGAAGAGAAAAGAATCCAAAAATGTGAATATAATGTAAGAAGACTCTGGGACAGCTTCAAGCATACCAACATGAGAATTGTGGGGGTGCCTGAGGAAGAGAGAGTGCAAGATACTGTAAACCTATTTAAGGAAATAATGACTGAAAACTTCCCACATCTGGTAAAAGAAATAGACATACAAGTCCAGGAAGCACACAGAACCCCACATAAAAGGAATCCAAAGAGGACCACACCAAGACACATCATAATTAAAATACCAAGAGCAAAAGACAAAGAGAGAATATTAAAAGCAGCAAGAGAAAAACAGTTCATCACCTACAAGGGAGCACCCATACGACTGTCAGCTGATTTCTCAACAGAAATGATGCAGGCCAGATGGGAGTGGCAAGAAATATTCAAAGTGATCAATAGCAAGAACCTACAAACAAGAAAAATCTACCCAGCAAAGCTAACATTCAGAATTGAAGGGCAGATAAAGAGCTTCACAGATAAGAAAAAGCTAAAGGAGTTCATCAACTCCAAACCAGTATTATATGAAATGCTGAAGGGTATTCTTTTAGAAGAGGAAGAAGAAAAAGGTAAAAGCCAAAAAATTGTGGACAACAAATACATATCTATCAACAAGTGAATCTAAAAATTAAGTGAATTAAAAATTTGATCAACAGAATAAACTGGTGAATATAATAGAATCAGGAGCACAGAAAGGGAGTGGACTGATAATTCTCAGGGGGGAACGGGTGAGGTGTATACCGGGAGAGACTGGATAAAAATCATACACCTATGGATGAGATCAATGGGAGGGAGCTATGGGCAGAGGAAGGGGTGGGAGCTGGGTGGAGGGGTGCTATGGAAGGGAAAAAAGAGAAACAAATGTAATAATCTGAATAATAAAGATTTAATTAATAAATTAAAAAAAAGAAATGAGAGAGCAAAATACTGAAAACCCATTTGAAGAAATAATGATTGAAAACTTCCCCACCTGGTGAAAGAAATAAACTTACAAGTCCAGGAAGTGCAGAGAACCCCAAACAAAAGGAATCCAAAGTGGACCACCCCAATACACATCATAATTAAAACACCAAGAGCAAAAGACAAAGAGAGAATATTAAAAGCAGCAAGAGAAAAACAGTTAATTACCTACAAGGGAGCACCCATACAATTGTCAGCTGATTTCTCAACAGAAACGATGCAGGCCAGATGGGAGTGGCCAGAAATATTCAACATGATGAATAACAAGAACCTACAACCAATGTTACTCTACCCAACAAAGCTATCATTCAGAATTGAAGAGCAGATAAAGAGATAAGAAAAAGCTAAAGGAGTTCATCAACACCAAACCAATATTATATGAAATGCTTAAAGGTATTCTTTAAGAACATGGAGAAGAAGAAAAAGGTCAAGATAAAAATTATGAACAACAAATATATATCTATCAAGTGAATCTAAAAATCAAGTGAATTGAAAATCTGATGATCAGAATAAACTGGTGAATATAATAGAATTAGGGGTATAGAAAGGGAGTGGACTGATAATTCTCAGGTGGAAAGAGATGAGGGGGGATTCAGGGAGAGATTGGACTAAAATCATACACCTAGGGATGAGGACAATGTGTGTGTGGGCGGAGGTAAGGACAAAGGGAAAGGTGGAGCCGGATGGAGAGGAGCTATGGTGGGGGTGGGGTGGGGGGAAAGAGGAACAAATACATATATATCAACAAGTGAATCTAAAAATCAAGTGAATTAAACATCTG
>PVJN01023272.1:0-32352 GCA_004026805.1 Lasiurus borealis
TTTGACCCCCAAAGGGGTTGCGACCCACAGGTTGAGAACCGCTGATCTAGAGCAATCTATATTAAAATTTAAGATGATCAACAGTGGTACTTATAGCCTGCAGAAATCTTGATACTTTATATGACATAAAGTTGCAAAAAAAGATATCCAAAGATGTCTAATTTTAATGTACATGTACATCAAAAAAGTATGAATGCTTCCAAGATGTCTGTTTCACTGAATTTCTCAGCATTGCA
Organism: Lasiurus borealis; assembly: GCA_004026805.1. Classification (NCBI taxonomy): domain Eukaryota; kingdom Metazoa; phylum Chordata; class Mammalia; order Chiroptera; family Vespertilionidae; genus Lasiurus; species Lasiurus borealis. The sequence continues at coordinate 237 of PVJN01023272.1, forward strand.
TCATTAGGAAGCTGTAGTGGAGTTGTGCCGATATGCATGCTGACATATATGCTACACCAGGAGTTAAGACTAGCACTCAAATACATCCCATAGCAAACATTTTCCATTTAAATTCAGAGCTGTAATGGCCCCTGCAGGCCTTCCCTAAACTTTCCCTTTGGCTATGATTCAATACTAGTCATTTTACAATCTCAGGTTAATGACACTTCCATATAGTTGAGACATGACACAATAAATTTTCAGACTTTATTGCCAGAGTAGTAATATGTGATGTAGTCATTGTGGTGGGCACAAATTTTGTCTGCCTGTAGGTTCTATTCATTTCTAATACTTGGGCCTTGAGGTTCTGATGGGGCTGACTCCATCCTCTAAACCTAGAGGCAAGCACTTGATCCAGACCAGGGCCATTGAAGTATTCTAACTACTTCACTACAGTTTTAGGAGTGGACACATGGCTTAGCCACTTAGCTGAGACTGCTCTGGAGCTCTTGCTTAAGCTATTTGGGATAAGATATAGTTTTTTGCTGGCTCATTAGCTGTAAAGACAATATAAGTCCAAAGCTTTCAGGGGATCTCTTTGCTTCTCCCGAAGAGGAACAGTCTGTAAAAAGAGTCAACATAGAGGAAGCAAGGGCAAGGGATGAAGAAAAAGGGGCAGGTTCCTGATGATAATAATATTTATACCATAGTAACAGCTAAAACCAGAAATACCCCTGGACTTTCTAATTAGGGGATTCCAATATACATTCTCCTTTTAAAAGTGCTGGTATAATACCTGCAATTGAAAGAGTCTTCACTAGTATTGTTATATTGGTCTCTATCACCTGCAATTTTTCTGTCAGCTTATGTACATTGTCAGATTTCAGATGACAATAAAGTTGAATTATCCAGCTGGATTGTTAAATTTAATAGATGCAAAATCTCTCTCTATTTTTTTCATTGTTTAAAGTATTATAAATAATAGTACATATGTCTCCTTTTTTCCCCCATTGACCTTCCCCTGGCCTTCCCTAACCTCCAGCACATGCCCTCACTGACCACCACCGCAGTGTCTTGTGTCCTTTGGTTATTCTTATATGCATGCATACAGTCCTTTGGTTGATCTCTTACTCCCTGCCTCTCCACTCCCCCCAAACACACACACACACACACACACACACACACACACACACACACACACAAACAAACAAAACAAAAACCACTTCCCAGCCTTCCCAATGTAATTTGAGAGTCTGTTCGATGCTTCTCTGCCTCTATTTATCTTTCTGTTCATCAGGTTATAATGTTATTTATTATCCATAAATGAGTGATATCATTATTTTTCTTAACATAATGCTCTCCAGTTCCATCCATGTTGCTGCAAATGGTAAAAATTCTTTCTTTTTTTATAGCAGCATAGCATTCCATTGTGTAGATGTACCTCTGGTTTCTAATCCACTCATCTGCTGACAGGCATTTGGCCTACTGCAAATTGTGCTTTTATGAACATAGGGGTGCATGTATCCTTTCTGATTGGTGTTTCTGGTTTCTTGGAATATATTTATACAAGTGGTATTACTTGATCAAATGGCAGTTCTACTTTTAAATTTTTGAGGAAACACCATACTGTTTTCCACAATGGCTGCTCCAGTCTGCATTCTCACCAGCAGTGAAGAAGGGTTCCTTTTTCTGTGCATCATCTCCAGCACTTGTCTTTGTTGATTTGTTGATGATAGCCATTCAGACAGGTGTGAAATGGCATCATTGTTGTTTTGATTTGCATCTCTCAAAACATGACTTTGAACATGTTTTAATGTGGCTCTTGGCTTTCTGAATGTCCTCTTTCAAAGACTGTCTATTTAGGTCCTTTGCCCATTTTTTTGATTGGGTTGTTTATGTTCCTTTCTTTAAGTTGTATGAGCACCCTGTAACTTTTGAAGATTAAAACTTTATCGAAAATAACATTGTCAAATATGTTCTCTCATGCAGTGGGCTTTCTTATTGTTTTGTTGATTATTTCTCTTGCTGTGCAGAAGCTTTTTATTTTGATGTAGTCCCATTTGTTTATTTTCTCCTTAGTCTCTCTTGCCCTAGGATCTGTGTCTGTAAAGATATTGCTCCTACATATGTCTGCAATTTTGCTTGCTGCCTATGGAGTCTTGTAGGTTTTTTATGGTTTCCCATCTTATGTTCAAGTCCTTTAGCCATTTTGAGTTTGTTTTTGTGTATGATGTAAGTTGGTGATCTAGTTTCATTTTTTTGCATGTATCTGATCAAATTTCCCAGCACCATTTATTAAAGAGGCTGTTTTGACTCCATTGTATGCTCTTGCCTCCTTTGTCAATTTTTTTGGGGGGGTGAGTTGTAATTTATTTAGGTAAATAAGAGTTTCATATTTATATTAATCATACAGTGATCAAAATACATAGAAAAATGCCATAAGAGGACACAACAAAAATTTAATAATAGGAGCCTTTTGCTTATATTTCACACCCATTTGAACAAAGTGATGTCTGTGCATTTAACAGTTAATTAACTTTATAATATCATTTGTCAAATATTAATTGAGTATAATGACTTGGGTCCATTTCTGGGTCCTCTATTCTGTTCCTTTAGTCTATATGTCTATTCTTATGCTAGTACCAGGCAGTTTTGAGAACCATGGTATTGCAATATATTTGATGTCTTGTATTGTGATACATCCAACTTTGTTCTTTTTCAGGATAGCCATAGCTATTTGGGATCTTTTTTTGGTCTCAGATGAATTTTTGGAGAGTTTGTTCTAGATCTTTGAAATATGACATTGGTATTTTAATAGTATTATATTGAATCTATAGATTGCTTTAAATAGTATAGACATTTTAATGCTGTTGATTCTACCAATCCATGGTATGTTATTCCATTTACTTATGTCTTCTTCTATTTCTTTTTTCAATGTCCTGTAGTTTTCTGAGTACAGGTAATTTACATCCTTGGTTAAATTTATTCCTTGGTATCTTAATTTTTTTGCACAATGGTAAATGGGATTGTCTTTTTTCATTTCTCTTTCTGTGAGTTCATTATAGGTGTATAAAAAGGCCATAGATTTCTGGGTATTAATTTTGAATCCTGCTACATTGCCAAATTTATTTATTAGGTCTAAGTAGTGTTTTGATGGAGTCTTTGGGGATATTCTATGTATAGTATCATGTCATCTGGGAATAAGGATAGTTTTACTTCTTTTCCAATTTGGATGCCTTTTATTTCTTCTTCTTGTCTGATCGCTATGGCTAGTACTTCTAATACTATGTTGACCAGGAGTGGTGAAAGTGGGCATCCTTGTCTTGTTCCTTTTCTTAGGGAAATGAGTTTAGTTTTTGCCCTTGAGTATGATGTTGGCTGTGGGTTTATCATATAAGGCTTTTATTATGTTGAGGTATGATCTCTCTATTCCACTTTGCTGAGAGTTTTATCAAGAAAAGGTTTCAGATTTTGTCAAATGCTTTTTTCTGCATCAATTGGTATGATTATGTGATTTTTGTCTCTCAAATTGTTTATGTGATGTATCACATTTATTGATTTGTGGATATTGTCCATCCTTGCATCCACGAAATAAATCCTACTTGGTCATGGTGTATAATCTTTTTAATGTATTACTGGATCCGATTTGCTAGAATTTTGTTGATGATTTTGACATCTATATTCATGAGGAATATTGTCCTATAGTTCTCTTTTTTTTGTGGTGTTTTTATCTGGTTTTGGAATTAGGGTAATACTGGCTTCATTGAAAAAGCTCGGAAATGTGGCTTTCTCCTGATTTTTTTTTGGAATAGTTTTTGTTCTTCTTTGAATCCTTGGTAGAACTCCCTTGTAAAGCCAAATGGACCAGGGCTTTTGTTTGTTGGAAGATTTTTGATCACTCTTTCAAGTTCTTCAGTAGTAATCGGCCTATTCAGGGATTTTTATTCTTCTTAGTTGAGTGTTGGGAGCTTGTATTTTTCTAAGAATATGTCCATTTCATCTAGGTTGTGTATTTTGTCAGAATAGAGTTGTTCATAGTATTTTTTAAAATAATTATTTGTATTTCTGTGTGGTTGGTTGTTATTTCACCTCTTTTATTTCTGATTTTGTTTATTTGGGTCCTTTCTCTTTGCTTCTTGGTGAGCCTGGCTAGAGGTTCAATTATCTTGTTTATCCCTTCAAAGAACCATCTCTTTGTTTTGTTGATCTCTTTTATTGTTGTGTGTGTGTTTTTTTTGTCTCAGTGTCATTTATCTCTGCTTTGATCTTTATTATTTCCTTTCTTCTGCTTACACTAGGCTTTTATTGTTCCTCTCATTTTAATTCTTTGAGTTATAAAGTTAGATAATTTATTACCATTGTTTCTTGTTTTTGCAGGAGGCTTCTAGAATTATGAACTTCCTTCTCAAGACTGCTTTTGCTGTGTCCCATAGATTTTGGATTGTTGTGTTTTCATTGTTATTTGTGGCCATGATGTTCTTTATTTCTTCATTGATCTCTCTGGTAATCAAGTCATTGTTTAATAGCATGCTGTTTATTCTCCATGTGTTTGATTTTTATTTTTTTGGATTCTTTTTATTGTAGTTAATTTCCAGTTTTATGCCACTGATCTGAGAAGATGCTTGATATGATTCTATCTTCTTGAATTTGAAGACAATTTATTTCCCAACATATGGTCTATCTTTGAAAATGACCCATGTGCACTGGAGAAGAATGTATATTCTGTGGCTTTGGGGTGAAATGTTCTGAAGATGTCAATTAATTGCATCTGGTCTAGTGAGTCATTTAGGATTTATGTTTCTTTGCTGATTTTTTGTTTAGAGGATTTGTCCAATGGTGATAGTGGGGTATTAAAGTCTCCTACTATGATTGCATTGTTGTCAATCTCTCCCTTTATATCCTCCAGTTTTTTTTTTTTTATATATAGTTGGGTGCTCCTGTATTGGGTGTGTATATGTTTACTAGAGTTATTTCTTCTTGTTGGATTGCTCCCTTTAGTATTATGAAGTGGCCTTCCTTATCTCTTGTCATGTCCTTCACTTTGAGATCTAATTTGTCAGATATAAGTATTGCTTCCCCAGCTTTTTTTTCATTTTCATTTGCCTGAAACCCCTTTTCCATTCTTTCACTCTCAGTCTGTGTGCATCATTTTTTCTGGGGTGCGTTTCTTGAAGAAAGCAGGTATTTGGGCCATCTTTTCTTATCCAATCTGTTACTCTATGTCTTTTGATTGAAGCATTAAATCCATTTACATTTAATGTTATTATTGATAGGTGCTTATTTGTCACCATTTTTATTCTTTTCCTCTGTGTTCCTACTTTGCTTCCTATTCATTTTTTTCTTTTCTTTCTTTCTTTTTTTCTTTCTTCTTTTTTTTTGTTGTTTTATTTTTTACAGCAGACCATTTATCATTTCTTGCATTGTTGGTTTGGTGGCAATAAACTCCATTAGTCCTTTTTTTTGTCTGTGAAGCTCCTGATTTCACCTTCAATTTTGATTGATAGCCTTGCTGGGTACAGTATTCTTGAATTCAGACTTTTCCTTTGCATGACTTTGTATATTTTGTTTCATTCATTTCTGGCCTGATGAGTTTCTGTTCAGAAATCAGTCGCTAGTCTGATGGGGGTTCCGTAACTTTCTGTCTTTCTCTGGCCACTTTTAAAATTCCTACTTTGTTCTTGATGTTTGCCAATTTCATTATAATGTGTGTTGGCATCAGTCTTTTTGCTTAGGACTCTTTGAGCTTCTTGGATTTGTGGGGGGTTTTCCTTCCCTATATTAGGGAAGTTTTCTGTCATTATTTCTTTAAACAGGTTTTTTATTCCTTGCTCAGTTTCCTCTCTTTCTGGTACCTTTATTATTGTTTTGTGTTGTCCCAAAGTTCCCTTAGGCTCTCCTCCTGCTTTAAATTATTTTTTTTCTAGAAGCTGCTCTACTTGGATATTTTTTCCTACTTTGTCTTCTAGCTCCCTTATGTGGTCCTCTGCTTCTTCTAGTCTACTCTTGATGCTTTCTATTGAGTTCCTTACGGCAGCAATGTCATTTTTCATTTCCTCTTTGTTCTTCATTTCCTCTTGGTTCTTCCACATATTGTTGAATTTGTCTTTCATTCTTTTCAGCCATTTTATGACCATTTCTCTGAATTCTTTCTCTGTGAGGTTGCTTGCTTCCATTTTGTTTATTTCCTTTTCTGGTGATGCCTGCTTTTCTTTCATATGCAAGGTGTTTCTTTCTCCCCCCATGATCTCTCTTCTCCAGGTGTTTAGTTACGTAGTTTTCTCTCTCTTTTTTTCTTGGCGAAATCTGACCTTTCCACGGGAAGTTGCAGAGCTCATCTAAGTCCGAGTATTCACGTTGCTTGAGGTTCAGTGTTCCTGGGGTTTGCAGCTGTTCTATGGATGTTGTTATTTAAAAATCTCTATTTTGTGGTGTTATGTGGACACAATCATAATGAACTGACATCCTAGCTGTCAATGATTCATTTTGACAAACTGCCTACTTCTGAGGGCCTATATAGTCCTTACTTCTAAAATGATGGTGAAATTACCCACTTCATAGAGACACTGTGGGAAGTACTTCACATAAGTCTTTTAGGGCTCCTGAAATATGTACTAGTAATTGTAATAGCAAAAGTGATTTTACTGTCACTATAAGATGCTTGTTAACATCTCAGTTGATCAGAATGAAGTAAAATTTTTCTCAAACCTTACCTAGTTGTAGAATTATTTATCTAAATAGATAATTTAACATAAAAATTTGAGAAAAATCCACATTGTTATATTCTTTTTGTATGTTCAGATTACAAATATGTTTTTTAATTTTTATTTTATTATTTAAAGTATTACAAATAGTAGTATATGTCTCTTTTTTCCCTCTTTGATCTTCCCTTGACCTCTCCTATTTCAGCACATGCCATCACTGCACACTACCCTCCCCACCCCCACCCCAGTATCTTGCATCCATTAGTTATGTTTATATGCATACTACATACAAGTCCTTCAGTTGATATTTTATCTCCCTCCCTCCAACTCTCCCCAGTGTTCCTGCTGTAGTTTGGTGGTCTGTTCCATATTTCTCTGCATCTGTATCTATTTTTGGTCATCAGTTTATAATTTTTTTATTATCCATAAATGAGTGAGATCAAGTGGTATTTTTCTTTCACTGACTGGCTTATTTCACTTAGCATAATGATCTCCAATTCAATCCATGCTGTTGCAAATGGTAAGAAGTCCTTCTTTTATTACAGCAGCTTAATATTACAATGTATAGATAAACCACAGTTTTCTAATCAACTTATCTGCTGATGGGCATTTAGGCTGTTTCCAAATCTTAGCTATTGTAAATTGTGCTATTATGAACATAGGATTGCATATATCCTTTCCGATTGGTGTTTCTGGTTTCTTGGGATATATTCCTACAAGTGGTATTACTGGATCAAATGGTAGTTCTATTTTTAATTTTTTGAGGAAACACTGTACTGTTTTCCACAGTGGCTGCTCAGTCTGCTTTCCACCAGCATTGAAGGAGGCTTCCTTTTTTTTTCCACGTTCTCTCCAGCACTTGTCTTTGTTGATTTGTTGATGATAGCCATTCAGATAGGTGTGAGATGACACCTTATTGTTGTTTTGATTTTCAACTCTCAGATGATTAGTGACTTTAAGCATGTCCCTTGGCTTTCTTTCAAAAGTGAGTATTTAGGTCCTTTGCCCATTTTTTTTTATTGGATTGTTTATCTTCCTTTTTTAAAATTGTATGAGTTCCCTGTAAATGTTGGAGATTTAATCCTTATCAGAGATAACATTGAAAAATAGGTTCTCCCATCAGCAGGCTTTCTTGTTGTTTGTTGATGGTTTCTTTTGTTGTGCAGAAGCTTTTTATTTTGATGAAGTACCATTTGTTTATTTTTTTCCCTTGTTTTCATTGCCCTAGGGCAGTGGTCGGCAAACCATGGCTTGGGAGCCACATGCCACTCTTTGGCCCCTTGAGTGTGGCTCTTTTCACAAAATACCATGTCCTGGGAAGTCTATTTTGAAGAAGTGGGGTTAGAAGAAGTTTAAGTTTAAAAAATTTGGTTCTCAAAAGAAATTTCAATCATTATACTGTTGATATTTGGCTCTGTTGACTAATTATTTTGCTGACCACTGCCCTATGAGTTGCATCAAAAAAGATATTGCAGTGACAAATGTCTGCTATTTTGGTGCCTATGGCTTCTAAGATTTTTATGGTTTCACATCTTATGTTTAAGTTCTTTATCCATTTTGAGTTTATTTTTGTGTACGGTGTTGGCTGTAGGTTTATATTGCATATATCTGTCCAATTTTTCCAACACCATTTATTGAAGACACTGTCTTGACTTCATTGTGTGCTTTTGCCTCTGTTGTCAAATATAAATTGAGCATAATAGCTTAGGTTGATTTCTGGATTTTCTGTTCTATCCCATTGGTCTATATGTCTATTCTTGTGCCAGTAACAGGTAGTTTTGAGAACAGTGGCTTTGTAGAATAGCTTCATATCTGATATTGTGATCCCTCCAACATTGTTCTTCTCTTTCAAGATTGCTGCAGCTATTTGGGGTCTTTTTTTATTCCAAATGAATTTTTGGAGAACTTGTTCTTGGTTTTTGAAGTATGCCATTGGTATTTTAATGGAGATTGCATAAAATTTATAGATTGCTTTGGACATTTTAATGATGTTCATTCTATCAATCCATGAGCATGGTATATTCTTTCATGTGTTCATGTCTTCCTCTATCTCTTTTATTAGCATCCTGAAATTTTCTGAGTATAGGTCTTTAGTCACCTAGGGTAAGTTTATTCTTAGGTATGTTAATTTTTTTGTTGCAATGGTAAATGGGATTGCTTTTTAATTTTCTCTTTCTGTGAATTCATTATTGGTGTATAGGAAAGCTTTAGACTTCTGGGTGTAAATTTTGTATCCTGCTACATTTCCAAATTCATTTATTAAGTCTAGTAGTTTTTTGATGGAGTCTTTGGGGTTTTCTACGTACAATATATCATGTCATCTGCAAATAATGACAGTTTTATTTCTTCTTTTCCTATTTCAATGCCTTTTATTTCTTCTTCTTGTCTGATCACCATGGCTAGTACTTCCAGTCCTATGTCGAATAGTAGTGGTGAGAGAGGGCATCCCTGTCTTGTTCCTGTTCTGGATGTAGCTTTTGCCCCTTGAGTATGATATTGGCTATGGATTTGTCATTCATGGCTTTTATTATGTTGAAGTATGATCTTTCTATTTTCTTGCTGTAAGTTTTTATCAAGAAACAGTATTGTGGGGGGAAAACTAAGATGGTGGCATAGGTGAACATCTAAACTGCTGCCTCTCAAAACTACAACTAAAAGACAGAACGGACATCATTCAGAACCACAGGAAAGTTGGCTGAGTGGAAATTCTGCAACTAGAAGGAAAGAGAGGGGCTCACAGAGACTCAGAAGAGCTGCAAAAAGCTGAGGTATGGAGATGCACATGTGAAGAGAAAGGGTGGTGGTGTGCCTGGCTGGCTTCCTCTGGTGGGAGGGAGACAAGACTCCTGACAGCCCTGAACTCATTATCCTACTGCATTGAACCCCAGCTCTGGGCGAGTATCATACAGGGGGAGTCTGGACTGTGAAAAGGGATGAGTGCATGGAAATTTAGGGGACCTGTGGTAGGGCAGAAGTCTGGGGCGCACACACCAATGTGTGCAGAGAGGACAGACTGCTAATTGTGCCTCTGGCTTTCTCTAGTGGATGGGAGACAGAGCCTCCCAACTGCACCACTTCTAACTGCACTGAACCCATGTCATGTGAGACCCTGGGGACCCAGACTCATACGGGTCCCAGAGTATAAGGGAACCAGAAAGGCAGAGGTCTATAAGCATGCGCATGTGTGCACACAGAAAGTGCTGCAATGATTACCAAGAGACACTGGAGACCCAGGGGCTATGTAGGGAGGGGCTGACTGGAAGCCAAGGCAGTCTGCTAAGCCCTGAGACTCAACCCCATCCAAGCTGAACAGACAGGCTTCTGCAGTTTTGCAAATCTTGCATCATAAGGCTGATTCCAGAACAGAAGTTCTCCAGGCATAGTGAAAATGTGGAGACAAAGGAAGAGATCATAAATGAAAGAAATGGAGGAAAACAAATGACTGGGCATAGATTTCAAAACCACGGTTATAAGGTTTTTCAAGAATTTCCTAGAAAAGATGGATAAATTTAGCAAGACCCAAAAGGAGATGAAAAAGGACCAACTAGAAATTAAACATACACTGACTGAAATAATAAAAAAAAATTATACAGAGACCTAACAGCAGACTAGTGGGAGGTAAGAATCAAGTAAAAAATTTGAAATACAAAGAAGCAGAAAACACTCAATTGGAAAAAAAAGAATACAAAAATTTAAAGATAGTGTAAGGAGACTCTGGGACACTTTCAAGCATACCAACATAAGAATTGTGGGGGTGCCAGAAGAAGAGAGAGCGCAAGATACTGAAAACCTATTCGAAGAAATAATGACTGAAAACTTTCCATATCTAGTGAAATAAATAGACTTACAAGTCCAGGAAACACACAGGACCCCAAATAAAAGAAATAGAAAGAGGATCACACCAAGACACATCATAATTAAAATACCAAGAGCAAAAGACAAAGAGAGAATATTAAAAGCAGCAAGAGAAAAACAGTTAATTACCTACAAAGGAGCACCCATTCGATTGTCAGCTGATTTCTCAAGAGAAACTATGCAGGCCAGAAGGGAGTGCCAAGAAATATTCAACGTGATGAATAGCAAGAATCTACAACCAAGATTACTCTACCCAGCAAAGGTATCATTCAGAATTGAAGGGCAGATAAAGAGCTTCACAGGTAAGAAAAAGCTAAAGGAGTTCATCAGCACCAAAACAGTATTATATGAAATGCTAAAATGTATTCTTTAAGAAGAGGAAGAAGAAAATGGTAAAGATAAAAATTCTGAACAACAAATACATATCTATCAACAAGTGAATCTAAAAATCAAGTGAATTAAAAATCTGATGAACAGAATAAATAGAATCAGGTGAATATAATAGAATCAGGAGCATAGAAAAGGAGTGCACTGAGAATTCTCAGGGGGAAAGAGGAGAGGGGGGTACAGAGAGAGACTGGACAATAATCATACACCTAAGGATGCGGACAATGTGGGGGGAGGTAATGGTATAGGGATGGATGGGAGCCAGGTGGAGGGGACCTATGGGGGGGAATGAGAAACAAATGTAATTATCTGAACAATAAAGATTTATTAAATTAAAAAAAGAAAGGGTGTTGGATTTTGTCAAATGCTTTTTCTGTATCAATGTATATGATTATGTGGTTTTTATCTCTAAGTTTGTATGTGTGGTGTATCACATTTATTGATTTGTGGATATTGTACCATCATGTATCTCTGGAATAAATCCTACTTGGTCATCATGTATAATCACTCTAATGAATTGCTCATTGTGATTTGTTAATTTTTTTTTGAGAATTTTAACGTCTATATTCATCCAAGTTATTGCCTGTAATTTTCTTTGTAGTGTCTTTATTTGGTTTTGGGAATTAGGTAATGCTGGCTTCATAGAAAGAGTTTGGAAGTGTGCCTTCTTGAATTTTTTGGAACAGTCTAAGGAGGATAGTTTTTTGTTCTTCTTTGAGTGTTTGGTAAAATTCCCCTTTGAAGATGTCTGGCCCATGGCTTTTGCTTGTTGGAATTTTTTTTTTTTTTTTTTTTTTTTTTTTTTTTTTTTTTTTTTTTTTTTTTTTTTTTTTTTTTTTTTTTTTTTTTTTTTTTTTTTTTTTTTTTTTTTTTTTTTTTTTTTTTTTTTTTTTTTTTTTTTTTTTTTTTTTTTTTTTTTTTTTTTTACTAATGCTTCAATTTCCTTCATAGTTATTCATATTTTTTATTCTTCTTCTTTTTTTTTTTTTACAGAGAAAAGAAGAGAGATAGAAAGTCAGAAACATCAATGAGAAAGATCAGCCGCCTCTTGCACACCCCACACTGGAGATGTACCCGCAAACAAGGTACATGCCCCCAGCTGGAATCGAACCTGGGACCTTTCAGTCCGCAAGCCGACGCTCTATCCACTGAGCCAAACCGGTCTCAGCAGATTTTTTTTTATTATTCTTGATTGAGTTTTGGAGGGTTGTATTTTACTAGGAATATCTCTATTTCTTCTAGGTTGACCAATTCGTTGGAATAGAGTTTTTCATAGTGTTTTTTTTTTTATAATCCTTTGTATTTTTGAGAGTTCTTTTGTTATTCCCCCCTTTTTCACATCTAATTTTGTTAATTTGGGTCCTTTCTCTTTGTTTCTTGGTGAGTCTGGCTAGAGGTTCATCATTTTTTTCTATCCTTTCAAAGAACCAGCTCTTGGTTTCATTGATCTTTTGTATTTTTTTTTTTTTTGTGTGTGGCGGGGGAGGGAAGTCAGGGGGCTTTCTATGTCATTTATTTCTGCTCTTATCTTTATCATCTCCTTCCTTCTGCTCACTCTGGGATTTTCTTGTTGCTCTCTTTTTAATTCTTTAAGTTGTAGAGTTAGATAATTTATTACCAGTCTTTCTTTTCTTTTCTTTTCTTTCCTTTTCATTTTTTCTTTTCTTTTCTTTTCTTTCCTTTTCTTTTCAAATGGTAAGCCTGTAATGCTATGAACGTCACTCAGGACTGCTTTCACTGTGTCCCATAGATTTTGGATTTTTGTGTTTTCATTGTCATTTGTTTCCAGGATGTTTTTTCTTCTTCTTAGATCTCTTTGGTAACCCAATCACTGTGCAATTACAAGTTATTTAGTCCTCAATGGTTTAAATTTTTACTGCTTTTATTATAATTGATTTCTAACATTATGCCACTATGATCTGAGAAAATGCTTGATATGATTTCAATTTTCTTGAATTTGAAGAGACTTTGCCTGTGTCCCAATAGGTGGTTTATTTTTGAAAATGTTCCATGTGCACTTGAGAAGAATGTATATTCTGTAGCTTTGAGGTGAAATGTTTCAAAGATGTCAATTAAGTCCATCTGATCTAGTGAATCTTTTAGGATTGTTGTTTCTTTGCTGATTTTTTTTTTTGTCTAGAGTATTTATCTAGTGATGTCAGTGGGATATTATAGTCCCCTACTATGACTGTATTGTTATGCATTTCTCCCTTGATATCTTCCAGAAGGTTTTTAGGTAATTGTGTGTTCCTGGATTGGGTACATGTATATTTACCAGAATTATATCCTCTTGTTATATCAATCTAATTTAAGTGGCCTTCCTTATCTCTTCTTATGATCTTCATTTTGCAGTCTATTTTGTCAGATATAGGTGTTGCTACCCCAGATTTTTTTTTTCATTTCCATTTGCCTAGAAAATATGTTTCCATCTCTTCACTTTCAGTCTGTATGATATCCTTGTTCTGAGGTGGGTCTCTAGTAAACAGCATACATATGGGTCATGTTTTCTTTCTTTATTTTTAAAAAAATTTTTATTAATGTGTTACATGTATACATTATATTCCTGTTGCTCCCCCCTCCCAGGCATACCTTAACCCCCCAGTATCTTGTGTTCATTGGTTATGCTCATATGCATGTATACAAGTCCTTTGGTTGATCTCTTATCTACCCCAACTGTCCTTAACCATCCTGCTGTAATTTGACAGTCTTTTTGATACTTTACTGCCTCTAATGTACCCTTTGTTTGTCAGTTTATAATGCTCTTTCTTACACACAAATGAGTGAGATCATGTGGTGTTTCTCCTTCATTGACTGGCTTATTTCACTTAGCATAAAGCTCTCCAGTTCCATCCAGGTTGCTATAAATGGTAAGAATTCCTTCTTTTTTTTATGGCAGCATAGAATTCCATTGTGTAGATGCACCATCGTTTTTTGATCCACTCATTTGCTGAAGGGCACCTAGGCTGTTTCCAAATTGCAGCTATTGTAAATTGTTCTTCTATGAAGAGGGGTGCATAAATCCTTTTTGATTGGTATTTCTAGTTTCTTAGGATATATTCCTAAGAGTGGGATTGCTGGATCAAATGGGAGTTCCATTTTTAGTTTTTTGAGGAAACTCCATACTGTTCTCAACAGTGGCTGCACCAGTCTGCATTCCCACCAACAGTGCACAAGGGTTTCTTTTTCTCTGTATCCTCACCAACACTTGTCATTTGTTGATTTGTTGATGATTGCCATTCTGACAGGTGTGAGATGTTATCACATTGTCGTTTTGATTTGCATCTCTCGGATGATTAATGACTTTGAACATGTTTTTATGTGTCTTTTGGCCTTCCTTCTGTCATCTTTTGAAAAGGTTCTATTTAGGTTCCTTGCCCATTTTTTAATTGGATCATTTATCTTTTTATTGGATCATTTATCATTTATCTTTTATTGGATCTTTTCTTAAGTTATATAAGTTGGGTGTAGATGTTGGAGATTAAAACTTTATCTGTGATAACATTGGCAAATATGTTCTCCCATAAAGTAGTCTTCCTTGTTGTTTTGTTGATGGTTTCTTTTGCTGTACAAAAGCTTTTTATTTTGATGTTGTCCCATTTGTTTATTTTTTCTTTAGCTTCCATTGCCCTTGGAGCAGTAACAGTGAAGAAGTTCTTTCAGCATATGTCTGAGATTGTGCTGCCTGTGGATTCCTCTAGTATTTTTATGGTTTCCCGTCTTATGTTTAAGTCCTGTACCCATTTTATTTTTGTATATGGTGTAAGTTGGTGATATAGTTTCATTTTTTTTTGCCTGTATCTGTCCAATTTTTCCAACACCAGTTATTGAAGAGGTTGTCTTGACTGCATTGTATGTTCATGTCTCATTTGTCAAATATTAATTGAGCATAGTGGTTTGGGTGGATATCTGGATTCTCTATTCTATTCCATTGGTCTATATGTCTGTTCTTGAGCCAGTACCAAGCTGTTTTGAGAACAGTTGCTTTGTAATATAGCTAGCAATATGATATTGAGATCCCACAAACTTTATTATTCTTTCTCAGGATTGCTGCGGCTATTCAGAATATTTTTTTTTTGTTCCAGATGAATCTTTGAATATATCTTTCTAGGTCTGTGAAATATGTTGTTGGTATTTTAATGGATAGTGCATTGAATCTATAGATTGCTTTGGGTAGTGTGGACATTTTAATGATGTTGATTCTCCCAATCCATGAGCATGGTATGTTCTTCCATCTGTTTATGTCTTGCTCTATCTCTTTTTACAGTGTCTGGGAGTTTTCTGTGTATAGGTCTTTTACCTCCTTAGTTAAGTTTATTTCTAGGTATCTTAATTTTTTGGTGCTATGGTAAATGGGATTGCTTTAATACTCTCTCTTTCTGTAAGTTCACTATTATTGCATAGAAATGTCATATTCCTTAGCATTAATTTTGTATCCTGCTATATTGCAGAACTCATTTATTAAATCTAATAGTTTTTTGATGGAGTCTTTAGGGTTTTCTCTGTACAGTATCATGTCATCTGCAAATAAGGACACCTCTACTTCTTTTCCAATTTGGATGCCTTTTATTTCTTCTTCTTGTCTAATTGCAATGGCTAATACTTTCAGTACTATGTAGAACAGGAGTGGTGAGAGTGGGAAACCCTGTCTCGTTCCTGTTCTTAGGGGAAATGGTTTCAGTTTTTGCCCATTGAGTGTGATGTTAGCTGTGGGTTTATCATATACAGCTTTTATGATGTTGCAGTATGACCCTTCTATTCCCGCCTTGCTGAGAGTTTTTAATCAAGAAACGGTGTTGGATTTTGTCAAATGCTTTTTCTGCATCAGTTAATATGACTATGTGATTTTTTCTTTCAATTTGTTTATGTGATGTATCACATTTATTGATTTACAGATATTGTACAATCCTTGCATTCCTGGGATAAATCCTACTTGGTCATAGTGTATGATCTTTCTGATGTGCTGCTGGATCCGACTTGCTAGAATTTTGTTGAAGATTTTGGCATCTATATTCATGAGAGATATTGGACTGTAATTCTCTTTCATTTTGTTGTCTTCATCTGGTTTTGGTATTAGGGTGATGCTGGCTTCATAGAAGGTGTTTAGAAGTGTTCCTTCTTCTTGAATATTTTGAATAGTCTGTGGAGGATTGGTTTTAATTCTTCCTTGAATTTTTGGTAAAATTCTCCTGTATAGCCATCTGGTCCTGGGCTTTTGTTTGCTGGACCAGATGGCTATATGTTTGATGACTGCTTCAATTTCTTCCATAGTTATTGGCTTATTGTGATGTTTAGATTCTTCCTGATTGAGTTTTGGAAGGTTATTTTTTCCTAGGAATATCTCCATTTCCTTCAGGTTGTCCAATTTGTTGGAATAGAGTTGTTCTTAGTATTTTTTAACAATACTTTGTATTTCAGAGGGGTCTGTTGTTATTTCTCCTCTTTCATTTCTGATTTTTTTTTTTATTTTGGTCTTCTCTCTTTGCTTCTTGGTGAGCCTGACTAAAGGTCGATCAATCTTGTTTATCCTTTCAAAGAACCAGCTCTTGCTTTTGTTGATCATTTGAATTGTTTCTTTGGTTTCCGTGTTGTTTATCTCTTCTCTGATCTTTATTATTTCCTTCCTTCTGCTTACACTGGGCTTTTCTTCTTGCTCTCTTTCTAGCTCTTTTAGTTGTAGGGTTGGGTAATTTATTACCATTGTTTCCTGTTTTTTTTTTTTGCAGTAGGCTTGTAGAGCTATGCAGTTCCCTCTCAAGAGTGCTTTCACTGTGTCCCATAGATTTTGTATTGTTGTGGTATCATTATCATTTGTTTCCATGATGTTTTTTATTTTCTCCATGATCTTTCTGGTTACCCTGTCATTATTTAATAGCATGCTGTTTAGTCTCCATGTGTTCTATTTCGTTACATTGTTTTTATTGTAGTTGATTTCCAGTTTTATGCCACTGTTGCCTGAGAAAATGCTTGATATGATTTCTATCTTCTTGAATTTGAAGAGACTCTTCCTATGATCCAGCATATGGTCTTACTTTGAAAATGACCCATGTGCACTGCTGGAGAAGAATGTATTTTCTGTGTCTTTGGTGTGAAATGTTCTGATGATGTCATTTAATTCCATCTGGTCTAGTGAGTAACTTAGGATTAATGTTTCTTTGCTGATTTTTTTGTTTAGAGGATTTGTCCAATAGTGATAGTGGGGTATTAAAGTCTCCTACTATGATTGTATTGCTGTCAATCTCCACTAGTTTTTTTTTATGTATTTAGGTGCTCCTATATTGGGTGTGAATATGTTTACCAGAGTTATTTATTCTTGTTGGATTGTTCCCTTTAGTATTAAGAAGTGGCCTTCTTTTTCTCTTGTTATGTCCTTCATTTTGACATCTAATTCGTCATATATATATGTATTGTAATCCCAGCTTTTTTTTTCATTTCCATTTGCCCGATACACCATCTTCCATATCATCACTCTCAGTCTGTGTGCATCTCTTTTTCTCAGGTGGCTTTCTTTTAGATAGCAGATATATGGATCATGTTTTCTTATGCAATCCATTACCCTATGTCTTTTATTGGATTATTTAATCTGTTTACATTTAAAGTTATTATTGATACATACTTTTCTGTTGCCATTTTTATTCTTTACCCCTGTGTTCCCTCTTTGCTTCCTATTTCTTTTTATTACAGCAGACCCTTTAACATTTCTTGCATTGCTGGTTTGGTGGTAATAAATTCCATTAGTTCTTTTTTGTCTGTGAAGATCCTGATTTCACCTTAAATTTTGATAGAAAGTCTTGCTGGCTATAGGATTCTTGGATTCAGACCCTTCCTTTGCATGACTTTGTATATTTCATTCCATTTTCTTCTGGCCTGAGGAGTTTCTGTTGAGAAATCTGTTGCTAGTCTTATGGGGGTTCCTTTGTAGGTAACTTTCTGTTTCTCTCTGCCACTTTTAAGATTCTTTGTCTTTGGTGTTTGCCAATTTAATTATAATGTACCTTGGTGTTGGTGTTTTAGGGTTCATTTTGCTTGGGACTCTGTGAGCTTTTTGGATTTGTGTGTGTTTTTTCTTTCCTGTATCAGGGAAGTTTTCTGTCATTATTTCTTCAAATAGGTTTTCTATTTCTTGCTCAGTTTCCACTCTTTCTGGAACCCCAATTATGCGGATATTGTTTGTTTCTTGTTATTCCAAAGTTCGCCTAGGTTCTACTCTTGCTTTTTGACTTTTTTTTCCTAGAAGTTGCAGTACTTGGATATTTTTTTCACACCGTGTCTTCTTGCTCACCAATGCAGTACTCTGCTTCTTGTAGTTTACTTTTGATGTTTTTCTATTGAGGTCTTTTCAGCAGCGATGTCATTTTTCATTTCTTCCTGATTATTCTTTATTTCCTCTTGACTCTTCTTTTCTTCTTGTGTCTTCTTCATTTCCTCTTGGCTTCTACTCATATTGTCTATTTTGTCTTCCATTCTTTTCAGCTACCTTCTTTCCAATTTTCTGAACTCTTTCTCTGGCAAGTTTATTTCTGCTTCTATTTCATTTACTTTCTTTTTTGGTAATACCTACTTTTCTTTCATATGTGGGCTGTTTCTTCATCTGCTCATGTTCTTTCTTCTCCGGGTGTCTGGCTATGTAGTTCTGTCTTTTTATCCCAGGCAAAATCTGACCTTTTCATGATGGCATGTGGAGCTCCTCTGAATCTGAGTGTTAGTGCCAATTGGAGAGTGATGATCTTGGTCCCCCAGCTGTTCAGTGGGTGCTGCAGCTATCTTTTCAGACCGCCATAGACAACTATTCCCCCCTGAAAGATGATGTTGTCTCCGCGTTCGTGCTGGTGACTCTGGGAGACAAAAACCCCATGGTAGTGGGTCTGTCTGGTCAGGGGAGCCCCATTCAGCAGTCCCCTACCTTCTCCTGGAGGATAACTGTGTCTTAACTTGCCAACAAACATTCCCAGTGCGACCCTCAGCTGTTCTCATTGTCTGCTCAGCGACAAAGTTCCAGATACATCTGTTTATTCCGATGCCATTTTTTCTCTCTTCTTTTCTTTTCCTGAATTTGAACCACCATCTCGGTTGTCTCGCAATCAACACACAAAGCCCAGGGTGATGGACCTGTTTATAGAGGTGAGAAAACATGCGGGTGCAGCAGGCATTGGGTCA
The DNA here is from genome assembly GCA_004026805.1 of Lasiurus borealis. NCBI lineage: Eukaryota > Metazoa > Chordata > Mammalia > Chiroptera > Vespertilionidae > Lasiurus > Lasiurus borealis. The sequence goes on from PVJN01023272.1 coordinate 19,313, forward strand.
TGTTTTCTTATCCATTCAGTCACTCTATGTTTTTTGATTGGAGCATTTAGTCTATTTACATTTAAGGTTATTACTGAGAGGTACTTGTTTGTCACCATTTGTATTCTTTATTCCTGTGTTCCTTCTTTCCTTTCTATTTCTTCTTTTTACTTCTTCTCTTTAGTATTTTATGTATTGCTGGCTTGGTAGTGATAAGATCCCTTAGCCTGAGTTTTTTATATATATTTTTAAGCTCCTGATTTCCCCTTTAATTTTGATCTGTAGTCTTGCTTTATAGTGCATTCTTGGACTCAGTCCTTTGCTTTGCACCACCTTGTATACTTCTTTCCATTTGCTTCTAGCTTGATGTGTTTCTGTTGAGGAATCACAGATTATATGATGGGGAATCATTTGTAAATAACTCTCTGTCTCTCTCTTGTAGCTTTTAAGATCCTCTATTTGTTATTAACATTTGCCATTGCAATCATGGCATGTCTTGATGTGGGTCTTTTGGGATTCACCTTGCTTGGGCCTCTCTGTATTTTTGTAACTTTTTTCTTCCCACATCAGGAAAGTTTTCTGTCATTATTTCTTCAAATAGATTTTCCAATCCTTGCTGCTCTTCTTGTCCTTCTGTTACCCCTATTCTATGTATTTTACTTCATTTCATGTTGTCCCAAAGCTCCCTTAGGTTCTCCTCCTGCTTTTTAATTTTTTCTTCAGTTACTATTCAGATTTGGCTTGTTTCTCTATCTGATCTTCTAACTCACTAATTTGATCTTCTTCTTGTAGTCTATTGTTGAAACCTTTCATGGTGTTTTTGATTGTAGCTATATCACTTTTTATTTCTTCCTGATTTTTGCATAGGTTGTTGATTTTCTTATCCATCTGGTGTTTGAAATGTATGACCTGGACAAGGAGAGACTACCACTGCTGTGAGCACTCCCAGACTGTGGGAATATGGCACATCCTGAAGGAAATAATGACCTTTATTAGGAACTCATCAGTACCACCAACCAGGCAGGCCTTGGAACTGCCTGTGACCCAGCAGCCACTCCAGCCAAAATCTTCCTGATCTACCCATAGACCCACTGACCTTGGGACCTCCACCTCCAAATGTGCAACACTAGGGAGAAGTAAGTGCATCTTGCTACCTCTCCAGTGGCAGAACTCCGGCACCATATTAGCATATTGCCAGTACACAGATATCCAGGGCACACTATTCTGGAGGCAGTGTCTGGGAGCCCCTGCAGGTGTGATTTTGTAGAGACAAGGACACATGGCCGTGCAGTAGAAATTCTGAACTCCCTCTTCCTGAATAACTGTTCACAGATACCCCAGCTGTGCAACTTCAATGCCAGGGCTCCTCAGAGTGCCTAAGAGCTCTGAGCAGGCAAAGGTACCTCCACAGATGCGCATTTCCAACAGACAGTCCCCCTGAGCCCATGTATACACAGTGTGCTCAGGGGAGCAGCTGTGAGACTCTGCTGGGTGTGATTCTACACAGACAAGGGACCACTCCCCCAGAGTAGAGATTCTGAATTCCCACCTCCTGAATAACTTCCCATGGACACCCCAGCTGTGCAACTTCAGTGCCAGGGCCCCTCAGAGTGCATCAGAGCTCTTCACTGGCAAATGCACCTCCATAGATGTGCACTTCCAACAGGCAGGCACCCTGAACCCATCTATCCACAGAGTGTACATAGGAGCCACTGTGAGCTTTCCTTTAGTGGGATCTTGGACAAATAGGGGTGCATGCCTCCCTGGCAGTAGAAATTATGAATTCTCTCATCACTGATACCCGCCTACAGATGCTTCAATTACATGTCTACACTGTCAGGGCCTTTCAGAGTGCTTCAGTGTGCCTTGCTGGCAAATGTACCACAGGTGCCTCTCTGAGCTGCCACTGGAGCTAGTGCCTATCCACCACAGGTGCAGCAGCAAAAACTGAGTCTGCTCACCCACAGCTATAGAACTCTGGATACCACAGTCATGCCTATTCAGAGTGCAGGCTCCCTGAGCCCCCTCACCACAATAGATGATTCCTGGGTGCCACTGGGTGTCCCTACTGGGCACACGTGATTTCAATCAAAGGTGCAAGACAGCAAAAATTGAAACATCTCCCTCCATGGCTTCTTACTTCTAGACATATCAGTTGTTCCTCTCCAGCTGGAAGACCTATATCAAGAGAACCCAAAAAGCTAAAGTAGGGAGCTACACCAGATTACCAAACCCAGAAGACCTGAAAGATTACACCAGTAGCACCATTCCCAAAAAAACATGGGTAGAAAAGCAATGGGATCTGAAATTAAAACATTATAGGAAAATATGGGAAGACAAAGAAGCAATCCCCAAAGGAAAGAAAAAGAGGAATCACTAGAAAGGGAGTTAAATGAACTTGAAGCTAGCAACATACCAGAAAAATAATTCAGAGTAATGATTCTAAGGATGCACAAATGGCTGGATGACAAATACACTCCACTCAATGAGAATTATAAGGAGCTGAATGAGAATGTCATCAATATGAAAAGGAACTAAGAGGAAATGAAGAATGACATAGTTGCAATAAAGAACACAATGGAAGGTTTAAACAGTAGATTAGAAGAGGCTGAGGACCATATCAACAAATTAAAAGATAAAGTAGGAAAAACACACAAACACAGCACCAACTGGAAAAAATACTTAAAAAGCAAAAGGAGAGCCTAAAGGAGCTTTGACACAACACAAAATGAAACAATATTTGCATAATAAGGGTACCAGAAGGAGAGGCAGACAAGTAAGAAATAGAAAACTTGTTTGAAGAAATAATGACAGAAAACTTCCCTGATATTGGCAAGAAAAATACCATGCAAGTCCAAAAACACAGAGTCCCAAAAGATGAACCTTAAAAGACTAAAACCAAGACACATCACAATTAAATTGGCAAACACCAATGACAAAATAAGAATCTTAAAGGCAGCCAGAGAGAGATAGAAAGTTACGTATGAAGGTTCTCTTATTAGAATGTCAATGGATTTCTCAGTAGAAAAACTCCAAGTTAGAAGGGAATGGAATGAAATTTACAAAATGGTATAAAATAAGAGACTTAACTCAAGAATACTATACCCAGCAAGGCTATCATTCAAAATTGAAGGTAGAATCAGGAGCTTCACAGACAAAAAAAGGTCTAAGACAGTTTATCTCTAACAAGCCAGCAATTCAAGAAATGCTAAAGGGATTGCTGTAAATTGAAGAAAGATAAAGCTAAGAAGAAACACAAACATTAAGGAAAAATATGACAACAAACATGTACTTATCAATAATAATATTAAACATAAATGGATTAAATGCACCAATCAAAAGACATAGGGTAGCTGAATGGATAGGAAAACATGATCCATATATTTGCTTGTGCAAGAGACCCACCTCAGAACAAAGGATTCACACAGACTGAGAATGAAGGGATGAAGAAATATTTTTCAGGCAAATAGAAATGAGAAAAAAGTTGGGGTTGCGATACTTATATCTGATAAAATAGACATGAAAGTAAAGGCCATGACAAGAGATAAGGAAGGCCACTACACAATACTTAAAGGGAGCAATTCAACAAGAAGATATGACTCTGGTAAACATATATGCACCCAATACAGGAGTACCCAAATACATAAAAACAATTCTGGAACATAATGAAGGGAGAGATTGATTGCAATACAGTCATAGTAGGGGACTTTAATAACACACTGACACCACTGGATAAATCAACTGTGGGGACCTCTTTCCATGTCCCACCTGGTTCAGGGTTCGGGTTCTGAAGGAGGCCACACGTAAATGAAATGGGAGACTAGAAAACATTAATTTGGCAATATTGGGGGGCCAGGTGGGAGTCTTCCTCTAGTGGAAAGGACTGCCACTTGCTCTCGCCTTTTTCTCCCTTTTATTAAGGCTTTGGGACACACCCCTAGCCTTTAGGCAGGAAATAACAAAACAGAAATTAACATGAAACAAACAGGTAGAGGCGGCTTCAGCTAACAATGTTTTCATCTAAACAGTGAGTAATTAGCTCTAACCTTTCAGAGCAGTTAAGGTTGACCAGCCTTCTGGCCTCCTGTTTACATCCATTTAGTGAGAACAATGTTTGGTTTCCGACAATCAACTAAGCAAAAATCAGAAAAGCAACAGCAATCCTAAATGACACACTATATCCAATGGACTTAATTGACATCTTTAGAACATATCACCCCAAAGATATGGGATATACATTCTTCTCAGTGCACATGGAACATTTTCAAAGATCTACCACATATTAGGATATAGGCAAAGTCTTTCAAATTCAAGAAGATAGAAATCATATCAAGCATCATCTCAGTTCACAATGGCATAAAACTGAAAATCAACTACAATAAAAACAATCCAAAAAAAAAAAAATCAAACCCCTGGAGCCTAAATAACATGCTGTTAAACAATGGGTTACTAAAGAGATCAAGGAAGAAATAAAAAACATCATTGCAACAAATGAAAACACAATAATTCAATATCTATGGGACACAGTGAAAGCAGTATTCAGAGGGAAGTTCATAGCTCTACAAAATAAACAAAAAACAAACAAACAAAAATACAAGAAACTGGTAATAAATTATCTAACCCTGTAACTCAAAGAATTAGAAAGATAGCAACATGAAAAGCCCAGTGTAAGAAGAAGGAAGGAAACAATAAAGATCAGAGTGGAGATAAATGCCAGAGAGATCAAAGAAACAATACAAAAGATCCACAAAACCAAGAGATGGTTCTTTGAGAGGATAAAACAGATTAATGAACCTCAAGCCAGGCTCACCAAGAAGCAAAAAGAGAGGACCCGAGTAAACAAAATCAGAAATGAAAGAGGTGAAATACAAAGGATTGTTAAAAAATATTATGAACAACTCTATTCCAACAAATTGGACAACCTAAAGGAAATAGACATATTCCTAGAAAAATACAACCTTCTAAAACTCAATCAGAAGGAATCTAAACATATCAATAGGCCAATAACTATGGAAGAAACTGAAGCAGTCATTAAAAAGTTTCCAGAGAACAAAAGCCCAGAGCCAGATGACTTCAAAAGGGAGTTTTCTCAAACATTCAAGGAATAATTAAAACCCATCCTCCTCAGACTATCTCAAAAAATTCAAGAAGAAGGAACACTTCAAAGCTCCTTTTATGAAGGCAGCATCACCTTAATGCCAAAATCAGATAATACAACACAATGAAAGAGAATTACAGGACAATAACCCTCACGAACATAGTTACCAATATCCTCAACAAAATTCTAGCAAATTGGATGCAGCAGTACATCAGAAAGATCATACACCATGACCTCGCAGGACTTATCAACTGGATGCAAGTATGGTATATTATTGGCAAATCAATAAATGTGATACATCACATAAACAAATTGAGAGATTAAAAACCACATAGTCATATCAATTGATGCAGAAAAAGCATGTGACAAAATCCAAGATTCATTTTTGATAAAAACACTCAGCAAGGTGGGAATAGAAGAATCATACCACAACATCATAAAAGCCATATATGACAAACCCACAGCCAATATCATATTCCATGGGCAAAAACTAAAACCATTTCTCCTAAGAACAGGAACAAGAAAGGGATGCCCACTCATACCAATCCTGGAAATACTAGCCAAAGGAATTAGACAAGAAGAAATAAAGGGCATCCAAATTGGAAAGGAAGAATTAAAATTGTCATAATTTTCAGATGACATGATACTGTACACAGAAAACCTAAAGACTATAAAAATTCTTAGACTTAATAAATAAATTTGGCAATGTTGCAGGATACAAAATTAATGCCAAGAAATCTATGGCCTTTCTATACACCAACAGTGAACTTACAGAAAGAGAGACTAAGAAAGCAATCCCATTACTATCTCATAAAAAAATTAATATAACCTTGGAATAAACCTAACTAAGGAGATAAAAGAACTCTCATCAAAAAACTACAGCATATTGAAAAAAGAAATAGAGGAAGACCTAAAGGGATGAAGAACATACCATGTTCATGGATTGGTAGAATCACCATCATTAAAATGTCCATACTACCCAAAGCAATCTAGGGATTCAATGCACTCTCCATTAAAATACCAATGGCATATTTTACAGACCTTGAAAGAACTCTCCAAAAATTCATCTGGAATAAAAAAAGACCCCAAAGATCCACAGCAATCCTGATGAAGAAGAATAAAGTAGGTGGGATCTCAATACCAGATTTCAAGCTGTATTACAAAGCTACTGTTCTCAAAACAGCCTGGTATGTACACAAGAATAGGCATATAGACCAATGAAATAGAATAGAGAATCGAGATATCAATCCAATCCACTATGCTCTATTATTTTTTCATATTTTTTATTTTTTTTATGAATGTGTTACATGTATACATATCTTCCCATTGTCCCCTCTCCCCCTTCCAGGCATACCATAACCCCCAGTATCTTGTGTTCATTGGTTATGCTTATATGCATGCATAAAGACCTTTGGTTGATCTCTTATCTACCACACCTCTCCTTAACCTTCCTGCTGTAATTTGACACTGTGTTTGATGCTTTACTGTCTCTGTATCTATATTTTTGTTAATCAGTTTATAATGTTCTTTATTATCCACAAATGAGTGAGATCATATGGTGTTTCTCCTTCATTGACTGGCTTATTTCACTTAGCATAAGGCTCTCCAGTTCTATCCAAGTTGCTACAAATGGTAACAATTCCTTTTTTATGGCAGCATAGAATCCATAGTGTAGATGTACCATAGTTTTCTGATCCACTCACCTGCTGAAGGGCACCTAGGCTGTTTCCAAATTGTAGTTAATGTAAACTGTGCTGCTATGAACATAGGGGTACATAAGTCCTTTTTGATTGGTGTTTCTAGTTTCTTAGGATATATTCCTAAGAGTGGGATTGCTGGATCAAATGGGAGTTCCATTTTTAGTTTTTTGAGAAAACTCCACATTGTTCTCCACAGTGGCTGCACCAGTATGCATTCCCACCAGCAGTGCACAAGGGTTCCTTTTTCTCTGCATCCTTGCCAAGACTTGTCTTTTTTTGATTTGTTGATGATTGCCATTCTGACAGGTGTGAGATGGTATCACATTGTGGTTTTGATTTGCATCTCTTGGATAACTAGTGACTTTGAACATGTTTTCATGTGTCTCTTGTCCTTCCTTCCGCCGTATTTCAAAAAGGTTCTATTTAGGTCCATTGCCCTTTTGCTTTTTTAAATTTGATCATTTATCTTCCTTTTATGAAGTTGTATAAGTTGGCTGTAGATGTTGGAGAGTAACACTTTATCAGTGATAACATTTGCAAATATGTTGGCTTTCTGGTTGTTTTGTTGATGGTTTCTTTTGCTGTGAAAAAGCTTTTTATTTTGATGTAGTGCCATTTATTTATTTTTTCTTTAGCTTCCATTGGAGCAGTATCAGTGAGGAAGTTCTTTTGGCATATATCTGAGATTGTGCTGCCTGTGGATTCCTTTAGTATTTTTATGGTTTCCTGTCTTATGTTTAAGTCTTGTATTCATTGGGAGTTTATTTTTGTGTATGGTGTAAGTTGGTGGTCTAGTTGCATTTTTTTTGGCCTGTATCTGTCCAATTTACCCAACACCATTTATGGAAGAGATTGTCTTGATTCCATTGTATGTTCATGTTTCCTTTGTCAAATATTAATTGAGCATAGTGGTTTGGGTGGATATCTGGATTCTCTATTCTATTCTATTGGTGTATATGTCTGTTCTTGTGTCAATACCAGGTTGTTTTGAGAACAGTTGCTTTGTAATACAGCTTGAGGTCCCACCTACTTTGTTCTTCTTTCTCAGGATTGCTGTGGCTATTCAGGGTCTTTTCTTGTTCCAGATGAATCTTTGTAGAGTTTTTTCTAGGTCTGTGAAATATGTTGTTGTTATTTTAATGGGTAGTGCATTGAATCTATAGATTGCTTTGGGTCGTGTGGACATTTTAATGATGTTGGTTCTCCCATGGTATGTTCTTCCATCTGTTTATGTCTTCCTCTATTTCTTTTTACAGTGTCTTAGAGTTTTCGGCATATAGGTCTTTTACCTCCTTAGTTAGGTTTATTCCTAGGTATCTTTTTTTTTTTGTGCAATGGTAAATAGGATTGCTTTTTAAATCTCTCTTTCTGTAAGCTCACTATTAGTGTATAAAAATGCCATAGATTTCTTGTCATTAATTTTGTATTCTGGTACATTGCCAAACTCACTTATTAAGTCTAATAGTTTTTTGATGGAGTCTTTAGGGTATTCTATGTACAGTATCATGTCATCTGCAAATAAGGACAGCTTTATTTCTTCTTTTCCAATTTAGATGCCTTTTATTTCTTCTTCTTGTCTAATACAATGGCTAATACTTCCAGTACTATGTCGAACACAGTGATGAGACTGCGCATCCCTGTCTCTTTCCTGTTCTTAGGGGAAATGGTTTTAGTTTTTTCTCATTGAATATGATGTTAGCTGTGGGTTTATCATATACAACTTTTATGATATTGAGGTATGATCCTTCTGTTCCCACCTTGCTGAGAGTTTTTATCAAGAAAGGGTGTTGGATTTTGTCAAATGCTTTTTCTGCATCAATTGATATGACTATGTGATTTTTATCTCTCAATTTGTTTATGTGATGTATCACATTTATTGATTTGCGGATATTGTACAATCCTTGCATTCCTGGGATAAATCCTACTTGGTCATGGTGAATGATCTTTCTGATGCACTGCTGGATCTGATTTGGTAGAATTATGTTGAGAATTTTCGCATCTATGTTCATGAGAGATATTGGCCTATAATTCTCTTGCATTGTGTTGTTTTTATCTGCTTTTGGTATTAGGTAGATGCTGGCTTCATAGAAGGTGTTTGGAAGTGTTCCTTCTTCTTGAATATTTTTGAATAGTCTGAAGAGGATAAGTTTTAATTCTTCCTTAAATGTTTGATAATATTCTCCTGTGTAGCCATTTGGTTCTGGGCTTTTGTTTGCTGGAATCTTTTTGATGACTGCTTCAATTTCTTCCGTAGTTATTGGACTATTGAGATGTTTATATTCTTCCTGATTGAGTTTTGGAAGGTTTTATTTTCCTAGGAATATGTCCATTTCCTTCAGGTTGTCCAATTTGTTGAAATAGAGTTGTTCATAGTATTTTTTAACAATATTTTGTATTGCAGAGGGGTCTGTTATTATTTCTCCTCTTTCATTTCTGATTTTGCTTATTTGGGTCTTCTCTCTTAGCTTCTTGGTGAGCCTGGATAGATGTCTATCAATCTTGTTTATCCTTTCAAAGAACCAGCTCTTGGTTTTGTTGATCTTTTGAATTGTTTCTTTGGTCTCTATGCCATTCATTTCTGCTCTGATCTTTACTATTTCTTTCATTCTGCTTACATTGGGCTTTTCTTCTTGCTCTCTTTTTAGCTCTTTGATTTGTAGAGTTGGGTAATTTATTACCATTGTTTCCTGTTTTTTTTTTTTCAGTAGGCTTGTAGAGCTATGAAGTTCCCTCTCAAGACTGCTTTCACTGTGTTCCATAGATTTTGTATTGTTGTGTTATCATTGTCATTTGTTTCCATGATGTTTTTAATTTCATCCTTGATCTTTCTGGTTACCAAGTCATTGTTTAATAGCATGCTGTTTAGTCTTCATGTGTTTGATTGCTTTGTATTGTTTTTATCATAGTTGATTTTCAGTTTTATGCCAATGAGGTCTAAGAAAATGCTTGATATAATTTCTATCTTCTTGAATTTGAAGAGACTTTTCCTTTGACCCAACATATGATCTACCTTTGAAAATGACCCATGTGCACTGGATAAGAATGTATATTCTGTGTCTTTGGTGTGAAATGTTCTGAAGATGTCAATTAATTCCATCTGGTCTAGTGAGTCACTGAGGATTGATGTTTCTTTGCTGATTTTTTGTTTAGAGGATTTGTCCAATAGTGATAGTAGGGTATTCAAATCTTCTACTATGATGATATTGCTGTCAATCTCTCGCTTAATATCCTCAAGGAGTTTTTTTTTTTTTTACGTATTTAGGGACTCCTTTATTGGGTGTGTATAATTTACCAGAGTTATTTATTCTTGTTGGATTGTTCTCTTGGCATTATTATTTGGCCTTCCTTATCTCTTGTTATGTCCTTTACTTTGACATCTAATTTGTCAGATATTAGTCTTTCAACCCCAGCTTTTTTAATTTTTAACATGTATTTTTTAATTTTTTAAAATTTTTATTAATTTTTTATACATATCTCCGCATTACCCCCCCTCCTTCCCAGGCATACCCCAACCCCTCAGTGTCTATGTTCATTGGTTATGCTTATATGCATGCACATGGTATTTTGATTGATCTCTTATCTACCTCACCTAACTTTAATCTTCCTGCTCTAATTTAACAGTCTGTTTGAAGCTTTACTGTCTCTGTATATATCGTTTTGTTCATCAGTTTATAGTGTACTTTATTATCCACCAATGAGTGAGGTCATGTGATGCTTCTCCTTCATTGACTGGCTTATTTCACTAAGCATAAGGCTCTCCAGTTCAAACCAGGTTGCTGCAAATGGTAAGAATTCCTTCTTTTCAATGGCAGCATAAAATTCAATTGTGTAGATGTACCACAGTTTTCTGATCCACTCACCTGCTGAAGGGCACCTAGGCTGTTTCCAAATTGTAGCTATTGTAAATTGTGCTGCTATGAACATAGGGTGCATAAATCCTTTCTGATTGGTGTTTGTAATTTCTTAGGATAAATTCCTAAGAGTGGGATTACAGGGTCAAATGGGAGATCCATTTTTAGTTTCTTGAGGAAACTCCATATTGTTTTCCACAGTGGCTGCACCAGTCTGCATTCCCATCAACAGTGCACAAGGGTTCCTTTTTCTCTGCATCCTCGCCAACACTTGTCATTTGTTGATTTGGGTGTCAGATAGTATCACATTGTTGTTTGGATTTGCAACTCTCTGATGATTAATGACTTTCAACATGTTTTCATGTGTCTCTTGGCCTTCCTTCTGTCGTCTTTTGAAAAGGTTCTATTTAGATCCGTTGCCCAGTTTTTAATTGGATCGTTCATCTTCCTTTTATTAAGTTGTATAAGTTGGCTGTAGATGTTGGAGATTAAACCTTTATCAGTGATAATATTTGCAAATATGTTCTCCCATACAGTGATCTCTCTTGTTGTTTTGTTGATAGTTTCTTTTGCTGTGCAAAGGCTTTTTATTTTGATGTAGTCCCATTTGTTTATTTTTTCTTTAGCTTCCATTGCTTTTCGAGCAGTATCAGTGAAGAAGTTCTTTCGGCATATATCTGAGATTGTGCAGCCTGTGGATTCCTCTAGTATTTTTATGGTTTCCCTTCTAATGTTTAAGTCCTGTATCCATTTGGAGTTTATTTTTGTATTTGGTATAAATAGGTGGTCCAGTTTCATTTTTTTGCATGTATCTGTCCAATTTTCCCAACACCATTTATTGAAGAGGCTATCTTGGCTCCATTGAATGTTCATGCCTCCTTTGTCAAATATTAGTTGAGCATAATGATTTGGGTGGATATCTGGGTTCTCTATTCTATTCCATTGGTCTATATGTCTGTTCTTGTGCCAGTACCAGGCTGTATTGAGAAGAGTTGCTTTGTAGTATAGCTTGAAACCTGGTATTGAGATCCCAACTAATTTATTCTTCTTTCTCAGAATTGCTGTAGCTATTGAAGGTCTTTTTTTTTGTTCCATATGAGTCTATGAAGAATTCTTTCTCGGTCTGTGAAATATGTCCTTGGTATTTTAATGGGTAGTGCGTTGAATCTGTAGATTGCTTTGGGTAGTATGGACATTTTACTGATGTTGATTCTCCCAATCCATGAGCATGGTATGCTCTTCCTTCTGTTAACATCTCCCTCTATGTCTTTTTTCAGTGTCCTGTAGTTTTCTGCATATAAGTCTTTTACCTCTTTAGTTAGGTTTATTCCTAGGTATCTTAATATTTTTGGTGCAATTGTAAATGGGATTGCTTTTCTAGTTTCTCTTTCGGTAATTTCACTATTAGTGTATAGAAATGCCACAGACTTCTTAGCATTAATTTTGTATCCTGCTACATCGCCGAATTCATTAATTAAGTAAATTAGCTTTGGAATGGAGTCCTTTGGGTTTTTTTATGTACAATATCATGTCATCTGCAAATAAGGACCGCTTTACTTCTTCTTGTCCATTGTGGATGCCTTTTGCTTTTTCTTCTTATCTAATTGCAATGGCTAATACTTCCAGTACTATGTCAAACAGGAGAGGTGAAAGTGGGCATCCCTGTCTTGTTCCTGTTCTTAGGGGAAAGGATTTTAGCTTTTGCCCATTTAGTATGATGTTAGCTGTGGGTTTATCATATATGGCTTTTATGATGTTGAGGTATGCTCCCTCTATTCCCACTTTGCTGAAAGTTTTTATCAAGAAAGGGTGTTGGATTTTGTCAAATGCTTTTTCTGCATCAATTGATATGACTATGTGATTTTTATCTTTCAATTTGTTTATATGATGTATCACGTTTATTGATTTGCGGATATTGTACCATCCCTGCATTCCTGGGATGAATCCTGCTTGGTTATGGTGTATGATATTTCTGATGTACTGCTGGATCTGATTTGCTAGAATTTTGTTGAGAATTTTGTCATCTATGATAATGAGAGATATTGGCCTATAATTCTCTTTGGTTATGTTGTCTGTATCTGGTTTTGGTATTAGAGTGATGCTTGCTTCATAGAAGGTGTTTGGAAGTGTTCCTTCTTCTTGAATGTTTTTGAATAGTTTGAGGAGGATAGGTTTTAATTCTTCCTTGAATGTTTGGTAAAACTCTCCGGTGTAGCCATCTGGTCCCGGGCTTTTATTTGCTGGAAACTTTTTGATTACTGCTTCAATTTCTTCCATAGTTATTGGACTATTGAGATGTTTGGCTTCCTCCTCATTGAGTTTTGGGAGGTTATATTTATCTAGAAAAATGTCCATTTCTTTCAGGTTGTCCAGTTGGTTGGAATAGAGTTGTTCATAATATTTTTTAACAAT
>PVJN01023273.1:0-32486 GCA_004026805.1 Lasiurus borealis
TAATAAAGCTCTGAAGGTGTTTTATTATCTGATGATGCTTTGTATATGTCATCATCACTGCACACCAACTCTGCAAAAGAGTTTTCCATCTCCTATTTTATTGATGAGAAAGTGAGACCTCTAAGTCAGTAGTTTCCAGACTTTTGGACTTTGTGGGCAAGTAAAAAAAAAAGAAAAGAAAAGGAAAGTCTGTCTATACACAGACATAAGATCGCAAACCTAATTCTGTTAAGGATAAGAACCTATTTAAATACTACTATAGTCTATCATCCCCATCCTTTCATAAAATAAAGGACATTGTTACCACCAAAAGGTAGGAACATCGTCATTACCTCAGGAAAACAAAGACAAGTGTTATGACAAGCTGTATCACATTGTCCTAGTTTTTCTTATTTGGTCACAGACCAATTCAGAGAGCGTCTGGGATTGCCTGAGTGACACAGCGGATTCCAAGCTGGTTATTTGCCGAGTCCAGATTCGGATTCAGGTCTGTCGGACCGCAGAGTTGTGTTCACTGCAGCAGTTTGTGACCTCTCTCTGATTTGCATCTGCAGTGCAGTGACCTTCTCCTTTCTCCTCTCGGGTAGGGAGGAAGCCAGGGGACTAGTCTCCGGCAGCCAGTGGCCTAGCACTTTCCGTCCCAGTGCAGTTTAGAAACAGCACTCAGAGAGTAAGTTCTGCTTCCAGGGCAACGCACTGGGAATGACACATGAGGGGAGAAACGGCAGGTGTATCTCAATGTCCAAGAAACTCTCAGTAAGCAGCTTGCTTTTACATGTTTATTCCGAATGAGAAGTCCCACCATTTTTGGCTTCCCGTTTTAACTTCACTCATTTTTACAGTTTTCTTTCCATCATCTATCTGTCTATCTGTATGTATATAAATGGCTAAGCGACCATTACATCTGAAATAACCGAACGGACGACCGAACAGGCTGTGTGGGGTGACCAGCTGGCAGGGGGGTTAGTGAGGGATGATCAAACAGCTGAACAGTAGGCAGTGTGGGGCGACCAGGCCAGTAGGCAGATTAGTGAGGGGCAACCAAACGATTGAGCAGCAAGCTGCGTGGGGCAACCAGACCAGCAGGGGGGTTTAGTGAAGGCTGACCAGGCCAGCAGGGGGTTAATGAGGGTTGACCAAATGACTGAGCAGCAGGTTGTATGGAGGTATCAGGCCTGCAGAGGGAGCCATTGGGGGGACAGTGAGGGGTGAACAGGTTAGCAGAGGGGTGGGGGTAGAGAGGGAGACAGTTAGGAGTGATCAGACAGGCAGGCAGGTGAGCAGTTAGGAGCCAGTGGTTGGACCTAAACCGGCAGTCAGACATCCCTTAAGGGGTCCCCAGATTGGAGAGGGTGCAGGCTGGGCTGAGAGAACCCCCTGCTCCCCACCAGTGCACGAATTTCATGCACCAGGCCTCGTGTGTGTGTGTGTGTGTGTGTGTGTGTGTGTGTGTGTGTGTGTGTGTGTGGCTAATATGCTAAGAGTGTGTCTGGGTAATGACATCACGTAGCAGCTCCCAACTTTCTCTCCCTAGCGACTAGCCTCCTTGCAGTTTCTTCAGCCCAGGAACACGATTTGCTTTATAGCCAAATGCAAATATTTCACACTTTAGCCAATGTCTGTGAGTCATTTTCCCATGCCTCATCTCATTTGAGCCTCATGGAAGTCCTGAAGTAGGAAGATAGGAGACTTGGTGGAATTCTCTTTTCTTTCCATCAGCTAGAGAATGGAGCTTTAGAAACTTAACCCGACTGAAAAGAAGTAAGAAACGGTGGGCCTGGAAAATGACTTCAGGTTTTCTCACTGTGCAGAATATAGTCAGACACTGCTGTGGTTAAATATTTTACCCTTTGTTCTTCCTGCTTGATCTACTGTAATAATCTGTGTTGATATTTACTGCTGTGTTGTTGACAGTTACCTGAAAGAGAAGTTGGGGAGCTTCACTGGGCTGGAAAAGGTTTAGCTCCATCAGAAAGCAGGTCTAATTAAGCAAGTTTATTCTATATCTATAAAAGGCTAAGTTGAGCCGAAACCAGTTTGACTCAGTGGATAGAGCATCGGCCTGTGGATTGAAAGGTCCTGGGTTCGATTCCTGTCAAGGGCATGTACCTTGGTTGCGGGCACATCCCCAGTAGGAGGCGTGCAGGAGGCAGCTGATCAGTGTTTCTCTCTCATCAGTGTTTCTGGCTCTCTATCCTTCTCCCTTCCTCTCTGTAAAAAATCAATAAAATATATATTTTTAAAAATAAAATAAAAGGCTAAGTTGACTTGCGCATGCGCAATACATATAAAGCTCTCACTGGTGTCAATCACACGTATGTCTTACCATTTGTCATTGTCGATCGTGAATTTGGTTGACACATCTATTATAGTGAAAGTGCAAACAGCGATATTAAAATATTTCTTCTAATTAATGTCCTTTCAATGTGCACTGGGATCTGTATAACATAAGAGTTAGGTGTGACTCCTCTCTCCCCCATTTCATCTCGTCTCTAGCTGGTCTTAAGCCCACCTGTCCGTCTTTCAGTCCATGGATTGAATTTTGATAGGAATTGTGTTGTGTTGTGTTTTGTTTTTTAAGTTATTTATTTATTTATTTATTTATTTATATGCCTGCTTGTTCTAATGGCACTATTAAACTTATAAATGACATTTGACTAAGTTGAGGGTTAAGGGAGCTGACTAGTCACAAAGTCAATATCCACGTGTAACTCAAGTTGGCCCTCCGCATAAACAGGTTCTCAACCATGAGTCAGAAATACAGTTGACCCTTGAACAACATAGATTTTAATTATGTGAGTCCATTTATACACAGATTTAAATCCTTTGTGGATTTAGGTGCATAGTTTAAGCATCAACTATACTTTTATATTTTATTGTCTATCACTTAGTAATAAAATAATAAGAGTGATATAACACTACTCTAAATTTTTAGAATAGTTTTTTGCATATCTTTCATTTGATCATCACAATTATGAAGTCGATTTGACAGATAGTGTTATCTTTATTATACAGGCTAAACTCAGTGTTTGATAGAAGCACAATTTTAAGCAGAGCTGAAAACAGAAGATTTCATATATCAGAATGTTGATCTTAACTACTTAAAGAAAAATCTGTGCTTTTCCCTACTGACAAATGGAGTTTTTCTGGCCACCAAATGTGTTTTTCCCACATCCAGCAATTCTCCAGTTCTCAGCAGACACTGAGAGGCTGTACTGCAATTTAACTGCATTCTGACACTGTCTGTGTAGAGAGAGCCTCGCTTTCTACACATTAAGGGCTCGCAAGTCCCAGGTTGTGACCTATACTTCAGACCAGCCACTTATAAACCCGCGCTTCCCACAGCCCCCTCCTCAGATTGGCTAATTTGCTAAAATGGCTTACAGAACTTGGATAAACTTTACTTATGTTTACCAGTATATTATAAAAGGGTACCACTGTTAACCTAAAAATAAAAGGCCAAAGTGAAAGGCAGCAAACATTTATTTGATCCAAAAGACGAGTTATTTAGGAAGCACTGATTCAGGTAGAAACCGAAATAGTGTTCCAATTAGGAGGTGGAGAGAAGGGGTATTTGTGAGAAAGGGAAGAGCAACGATTACATAGAGAAGGAAGGACTTTCTATCGATGCAGGGAAGCTAGCATGGTGATGCTAATTCTAAAGAATGTCTTTAATTTTCAGTCCATTAGTCATAGAGTTTGCTCTTGTTATCTGTACAAACAGTTGTTTGGGATACAGTGCTGCTTTAGGCTCAGTCCAAAGGTTATTTTGCCCAGTTTTAACACTCTGATGGTTTGAGGAGTAAGACATGCAAGGCAGTTCCTCGAGTGGCAGAATCCATTTTTAAAGTGGTTTCTTTTATATTTTTCACATTTTCGCCTTTTGATCAGTTCTCTCCTTGAAAGCATCATTGATCATTGGAAAGCATTGTTGGTCCTTCATTGCCAGGAAGGCTCGCTCCTAGTAAGTCATGTTCCACATAGGAGGGAAGTGGTTTCTTAGGATCCTTGAACCACATCTGAGCAGTAAGCACCAGAACTAAAGGCTTTACTGTTATGTTCCTTTCAGGTCAGATATCTATCAGTTCTTGAGATTTCTCATAGAATGTCTCATAGGTCTTAGTGATCAGCTCAGAAGGTTGAGCAGACCATTATCTGAGTGGGTACATCAAGCTATACAAAACAAAATTTTATAACAGAAAAATTCCTATGACAAATGAAATGTTAGGCCAGGAGGCAATACCTGAAGGCAGCCAGCTAAGGATATAAAAAAATCATGAGGTTCTATATTTACTATTTGATTTGTGCCGGGTTTTATCTAGTTCCATCTGTATTTCACCAGAACTCATTCAAGTTCTACTAGCTGTACCAGTTAATGGAATTTTTTTTAATAGATGGAGTTACACATATGTTGATATACAGTTTGATATGCATGCTCTTTTGTTGTATTGACAAGTTTCAAAACTTCATATGTCAAATTTGCTGAAGGTGTTAATATCATAGATGTTTTTATGCTTCAGAATGTTAAATTTTGTGCCCAAAAAAAGCATTTGTGGGAAGTTTTAATTCATTTATCTTGAAGAAAAGTGCTGCTGAATACTTTGGGAAGCTTATGGTGAACATGCTCCATCTCAAGATACTTGTGGACACTGGTTTAAATGCTGTAAAAATGATGACTTTGAGGTGAAAGACAAAGAAAGCCCAGGTCAACCGAAGAAGTTTGAAGATCAACAATTACAAGCATTATTGGATGAAGATGCATGTCAAACTCAAAGACAACTTGCAGAAAGATCAAACATAGCTCAGCAAACAATTTGTGATCATTTACAAGCGATGGGAAAGGTTTTAAAGGAAGGAAAATGGGTGCCACAACAACAGAACAAAAGACAAATGGAAAACCGGAAAGTCATCAGTAATGAAAGTCTTTTTTGCATCGAATTGTGACTGGCGATGAAAAGTGGCTTTATTTTGAGAATCCCAAATGCACAAAATCATGGGTTTATCCAGGTCAACCATCAACACCGACAGCAAGGCCAAATCGCTTCAAAAAGAGCACAATGCTCTGCGTTTGGTGAGATCAGGAAGGTGTGGTGTATGATGAGCTTGTAAAACCAGGTGAAACACTTAATACTGATCGCTGCCAACAACAGATAATCAATTTGAACCACGCTTTGATCGTGAAATGACCAGAATGTGTCAGAAGACACGGCAAAGTAATTTTGTTTTATGATGATGCACCATCACACACTTCAAAACCAGTTAAAGACACATTAAAAGATCTTGCCTGGAAAGTGTTAACCCACCCTCTGTATTCACCAGACCTTGCTCCTTCAGACGACCACTAGTTTTGATTGATGGCACACGTACTCTCTGAGCAGCACTTCAAAACGTACAAAGAAGTGGAAAATTGGGTCTCTGAATGGTTTGTCTCAAAACGAGAAAAGTTCTATTGGAACGGTATCCACAAATTACCTGAAAGATGGGGAAATGTGTAGCTAGCAATGGACATTACTTTGAATAAAGCACTTTTGATGTTTCTCTTGAAATTGTTGTGTGTGTTTTTTATTACAAAACCACCATTATTAACTGGTACACCTAAAGAGGTATTAACAACAAAGCAAACCCCACCTTGTTCAGCTGGGATGTGGTCAAGAGCAATTCTATTATCTAACACAAGTGTTGTAAGAGAATTGAAGGGTATTTCTAGTAGGCTTTTACTTTGTTGGTAGCTCCAGCAATTTCCCGTAAGGTTTATGATAAAGTTTCTCATTATGCACTCATTCATCGCAATGCCTGCCTAAAGAAACAGTTTTCTCCCCAGGCTGGCACCTTTCCTGGGAATGACATTGCCAGGCATTGAACACCCTTGACAATGTTTACACCATCTGCATGTTTTCACTTGTTAACTAGGTTTAAAAGGTAATGCCCGATGTTGAGTTATCTTTGCAGACAGAAATATAAGGGAAAAAAGGAAACTATAACTGTTAGAGTGAATGTGTTGCCTCTCGTATTATTTGTAAGATAGAGAGGAATTAAGGAAAAATGAAAGATCCAGAATTTTGGGTTATTGTTTCCATCACTTCCTAGTAATTTTTAATTTTGAATCTTCTCTTGGTTCAACAGTCCCAATTAGGTACAAGGGATTTTTGTTTTGTTTTGTTTTTAATCCTCATCCCAGGATATACTTAGAGGAAGGGAGAGAGAAACATTGATCGGTTGCTTTCTATATGTTACACTGACCAGGATTGAACCCCACTGCAACCCAGGTATGTGCCCTCACTGGGCATTGAACCAGCAGCCGTTTGAGTGGGTAGGGTGTGCTCAACGAACTGGTTGGGCTGCAGAGGCTTTCTTTAAATGGGAAACGTGAATCCAAGAGTCAACACCTGTAGACCTGGCCTCACCCAGATTAGTTAAGAGAGAATCTAATATGGTCCTTTCCATCTTGCTAGTACAGAGTCCTTATGAAGGTGTCTTTTCCAGTTGTAAAATATCGTGTTTAATTTCATTTCCTTCAATTAAATGGATATCAAAAGCAGAGAATGCTAAATGCAGAAATTGATATGGAAGGTTTTTGTGAATTCTGTAAATAAGGTACTAGACTGGTTTTTCCCAATTAGGCTTCCCTAAGCCAGTCTTTGTTCCTTCAGGCTGTCTAGTCATGTCTGGAAGTATTCATGTTTTTCTAAAAAAAATGCCATGAGCCTTAGTAATATATCCATTGTTTCCAATTGTGTCCTGTTACAAGGAGAACACATTCTTAATGAGCTTACGTATTGAACTAAGACAGTGGGAATTCACATTTACAAAGAAATTCCCAATTCTGGAGGAATCAGGTAGGGAGGAAAAAATAAATGTTTCAATTCTGCTTATCCTATATAATAAAAGCCTAATATGCTAAGTGTCCGGTCGTCCAGTTGTCTGTTCAACCAATCAAAGCGTAATATGCTAATGACATGCTAAGGCCACTCAACCACTGGCTATGACGTGCACTGACCACCAGGAGGCAGACGCTCCAAATGGTAGGTTAGCTGGCTGCTGGGGTCTGGCCAATTGGGACTGAGAGAGATGGGCCGGACACACCCTAGAGCCCTCCCATGGTCCCTACCCAGCTAGCCAACCTCCTGCATCCCTTCCCGGCTCCAATCATGCACCAGTGGGGTCCCTCGGCCTGGCCTGTGCCCTCTTGCAATCCAGGATCCTTTGGGGGATATTGGAGAGCCACTTTTGGCCTGATCCTGCAGGCCAGGCTGAGGGACCCCACTGGTGCACAAATTCATGCACTGGCCTCTAATGAAATATTATTTACCAAATTGCTGTATGTCTTAGGTAGTTTAGGAGAAAAAAATTTTCTTTATATCTGGAAAACAGATTTAAAAAAAACAGTAATAATTTCAAATAAAGTAATGGATATTATAATTATCCTTAAGTTCATTCAGTCCCATATTCTTAATTGATCTTGATCTTTTTGTTAGCAGTTTTATGAATCCAACTTTTCCTTAGTGTTCTACAGTCTTCACCCAGTTTAAAAGTATGATTTGAATTGACAATTTGCTTTTCTCTGCAATACAGCCATTTTAAGATATCAGTTAGAATTATAAATGAAAAAGTTGTATCAGGACATTTTGGATTTTTCAAAATTTTGTATAATTTCTAGAACAATAGCAATAATTTCCCCTTAGTAAAAAACAGGAAGGAGGAAGGGAGGAAGGAGGGTGGAAGGAAGAGAATGAGAGATTGGGGAGAGGGAGACAGATCTTTTTTGAAATGGTTCAGGAATCCTTCTAAAAAAGTTTTTTCTGATTAAGAAAAAGACTCTAATTTTTGAATTTGTTAAACATACAGATTTTAAAACATTTGATCAAGTAGGATTATGGGTTACTGTGAAACAATACTTAATTATCATGATGACAGAGACTATAGACAATACAGAAAGTTAAATAGTTGTTAGCAAAATTTGCTTTTTAAAAAAATATATTTTTATTGATTTCATAGAGGAAGCGGGGGCGGTGGGAGGGAGAGAGAGAGAAACCTCAATGATGAGAGGGAATCATTTATAGGTTGCCTCCTGCACGCCCTCTACTGGGGATTGAGCCCATAACAAGGAAACATGCCCTTGGGCAAATTTTGCTTTTTTAATATTAAGACTTGGTTTACCTAAGCAATCAAAGACCTGATGCTGGAGAGCAATAACATACTAGTTGTATAGGAAGACTCCTTTTAGCAGACGTAATAACATTGAGTTTTTATTTATGTAAGTACTTTGTTGGTAGGGTGTGCTCAACAAACTGGTTGGGCTGCAAAGGCTGAAATGTTGATATTAAAGCTTATAATACGTTCCAGCTTAATCATATACAAAACTTTCTCAAGATTTCTTTTCACAGCCCTAGCTGGTTTGACTCAGTGGATAGAGAACTGTGAACTGAAAGGTCCCAGGTTCGATTCCAGTCAAGGGCACATGCTGGGTTGCAGCTCGATCCCCAATGGGGGACTTGCAGGAGGCAGCCAAGCCATGATTCTCTCTCATCATAGATGTTTCTATCTCTCTCTCTCTCTTTCTTCCTCTCTGAAATCAATAAAAATATTTTTTAAAAATTAAAAAAAAAAAGACCTTATCACTCTCTTGCTGAAGCAATGCCTCAACCCTGGCTGGTCAAGGCTTAAAAATATTTTTTTTTTCCCACATACCTACAACTTTCCTATGATTCCCTATATCATTTCCATATTTACCTTCTCGAACTGAAAACATGTATTCTACTTTCCAGCTATTCCAAGTTGTTTCCCTTATTATTCCTAGTATTTTTTTAACCTTACCTGAGGATATTTTTTCCACTTGTTTATTTTTTTAATTTATTTACTTACTTATTTTAGAGACAGAGAGACTCGGGGGTGGGGGAAGAGAGAAACATTGATACAAGAGAGATCCATCTATTGGTTGCCTCCTGTAATACCTTGAACAATAAATTTTTTTTTTTTAAGTCTCAAGTCACCAAAAATTTCAAGGAAACTAGTTCTGAGCATCAAGAGTTGCTTGAAGTCCAAAAGAATAGCTGCGTTACCAAGGTTTTGACTTGGTAATGGGATTGGATTGCAGGGCAAATCTGAACGCCAGCCACTGGCTTTGAGGGTTCAGTCTGAGATTCCTTATGAAAGGGTCCAAAGAGCAGTGCTCAGAAGAGATTATATGATCAGTCAGCTATTTTTGCTGCCCTTATGTTAACTAATTTAGCCATGTTTAATGCAGGTAAGTTAGTTTTACTGTGATTATCTTTGGTTTTAAAAAAAGGAAATGTAGAGAAAAAATAATGTTGGTACCTTTGTAGATACTAGTTTCTAGTCCTGTTGGTTGTCTTTGAGGTTTTGTTATAAACCTGTAAACTGGGCTGGATCCTGACTTCTTTCCTCAAATATCTGGCTGTGACCGGCTTCGAAATGCACTCCAGACAGTGGAATTATCCTGCTCCCAGTAATCATAGTAATCATCCCAGCACACTGGTCTCTCAAAGGATTTAAGTGCATGTTTCAGTGGCTCACCACCAAGCAGATGTTCTTCCTAAGCCTGGAACATCAAAAGAGAAATGAAGAGAATAACCAACTTAAAAATGAACCTAAAAAAAAAAAAGAAAAGCAAGGAATGCACTGAAAAACAAAAATAGGCAAATTCCTGTCTTTATGAGGTTTAGTCTAATTTTAAATCCAGATATTAGGTAATGATACAAAAATATAAAAATTGTAATTATTTATAATAAAATAGTTCTCTGTGAAAATTCAAAGTGGGTGGTTAGGTAAGGTGTCCTGGAGAAGTGAAAGCAGAAGCAAGATTTAAAGATTAGGTGGGTGGAGAGGAAGAGGCGAGGGTTAAGGAGTGTCCTTGCAAATAAAATATGAAAAGGCCTTTGGCTGCTTTGAAGATTACGTAAAGGAACTGAAACAATGATAAAATGGCATCACATTATGTTACTATATAAGGCTAGAGATGTAGGTCAAAGCTAGGTCACAAAAGATTTTTGTGTGCCTTTTTCGAGGTATTGATCTTAATTAATTGGAATAAATCTGACTAATTGGAATCCATTGAAGAGAAAAAAGAAATGAACCTGAAGTCATGTTCTGCAAATACCATAGAGCAGTGGTCGGCAAACTCGTTAGTCAGCAGAGCCAAATATCAACAGTACGATTGAAATTTCTTTTGAGAGCCGAAAACTGACTTCTTTGTATGGGCCACGAAGTTTCAATCACACTGTATGTGTGCGCTCACATGTGGTATTTTGTGGAAGAGCCACAGTCGGGGCCAAACATGTGGCTCGCGAGCCGCAGTTTGCCAACCACTGCCTTAGGGAATCAGAAAAGAAAACAAAAATCACACAGGATGAGTAAAAGCTGTGAGAACTATAGAATAATGGTAGCTGAGCTGAGACCAGTTTGGCTCAGTGGATAGAGCGTCGGCTTGCGGACTGAAAGGTCCCAGGTTCAATTCCGGTCGGGGGCATGTACCTTGCTTGCGGGCACATCTCCACTGTGGGGTGTGCAGGAGGCGGCTGATTGATGTTTCTCTCTCATCGATGTTTCTGACTTTCTATCTTTCTCCCTTCCTCTCTGTAAAAAATCAATAAAATATATTTTTTTTAAAAAAGAATAATGGTAGCTGAAAGTGTGCAAATGCCTGAAGTTTAATCACATCTCTCACGTTGAGACTCTGAGCAAATTGGGTGAAATTGTTTAAATAAATAAATAGACACACACAAAATAGAGTCACTTGTCCCCAGAACAGCAAATCAAGATTTTATTGTAGTTTCAATCTCTCCCAGGTTTATGACCTTTAACCAGTCAATATGTCATTTCCTGATTAGGACTACTGAGGTGCTCTGCATGAGAGACCTCCTGCCCTTTCCTCAAAGGAAGGTGACTTGCTTGTTCCATCCCCTTTTAGCCATTAGAAACTTTGTGCTTCCTACAGTTCCTCAGAGATTTTTTTTCTGTTTGCTA
The DNA here is from genome assembly GCA_004026805.1 of Lasiurus borealis. Classification (NCBI taxonomy): domain Eukaryota; kingdom Metazoa; phylum Chordata; class Mammalia; order Chiroptera; family Vespertilionidae; genus Lasiurus; species Lasiurus borealis. The sequence continues at coordinate 10,984 of PVJN01023273.1, forward strand.
GGTGAAAAGCTGCCTGAGTGGTGGATACTAGCTAATAAAAGAGTAATATGGTAATTGACTATCACTCTGCAATGTCCATAGCCAATCAGGAAGGAATATGCAAATTAGTGGGACAAAGATGGTGGTGGCCACAGAGCCAGCTGGAGTGGGCAGGAGGCTTGGGTCGCTCTTGGCGATGGAGGAAGCCAAGCTTCCCATCCACCTGGGTCAGCCACTGAGGGAGGGGCCTATGGACCGCAGCCACAGCGCAGGCCAGCGCCAGCGGGAGGCTTGGGTCACCCGGGTCAGCTACTAAGGGAGGGGCCTACAAATGGCCCTCAGCCCCTTACCGAGGCTGGCCGTGCCACCATCAGAGTGAGGGTCCCTCTGGGGGATGTGACCAGCCTGAAAACGGCCCCCAGCCCCTCACCCAGGCTGGCCACACCTTCCCAGCAGGGACCCTCACCCCCTGGGGGTGTGGCTGGCCTGCAAACTGCTCCAGCCCCTCGTCCAGACTGGCACCATCCCCAGTGGGGACCCCAACCCCAATGGGGGCATGGTCAGCCTGCAAACCACCACAGACCTCTCACCCAGGCCGCCCCGCTCCCCAAGGGAACTCCCATTCTCATCCCAGTCACCCTTCAGGGCAAACCAACCGGCCCCCACCCATGCACCTGGCCTCTATCTATACTTATAAAAGGGTAATATGCTTATTAGACTAGGAGACCTTCCAGATGTTCAGGACAAAACCATGGTGGTGGGGCCAAGATAGAGGCAGTTAGGGGCCAAGAAGGGAGGGCAGTTGTGGGTGATCAGACCAGGATGGGTCGGCAGTTGGGGGTGATCAGGCTGGTGGGAGAAACAGGGGTGATCAGGCCACCGGGGGGGGGGCAGTTAGGGACAAGCAGGCTGGCAGGGGAGGGCAGTTGGGGGTGAGCAAGCTGGCAGGTTAGGAGCAATCAGGCAGGTAGGCAGATGAGTGGCTAGGAGCCAGCAATCCCAGATTGCAGGAGGGATGTCCAACTGGGATTGGGCCTAAACTGGCTGTCAGACATCCCCCGAAGGGTCCCAGATTGGAGAGGGTACAGGCCTGGCTGAGGGACAGCCTCCCCCCCCCACCCCTCCATGCACGAATTTCATGCACTGGGCCACTAGTCATTTAATAAAGTCAGTGTCTTCAAACTTATTCTGTTGAATTTTTGTTTTTTTAACATATTCTCATGATATTACCATTTTTTAAGAAAAGCAGTTATATCTCATGAAATATATTTGACATAAAACACTGTAAATTTAAAGTATACATGTTAATACACTTGCATATTATAATCTAATTGCCATTATAGCAATAATTAGCCCACTGCATAATTATCATTTCATTGTGGTGGTTGGCACAATTAAGTTGTAGTCTTTTAGCAAGTTGGACGATTGCACTATAATATTATTGTCTATATTCACTATACTCTGCTAGATCTCTATAAGTTACTTATGACTTGTTGCAAGCTTGTACCCTTAAACCTCACTCCCATCCCCATTTCTTGTGATTCTTGATTGCTTTTGATTTCTTGGTTTTGTAGCCTTATTTAGGTACCACATTTATGTGAAGTATCCAGAACAGTTAAGTCCAGAAAGACAGAAAGCAGATTGGTGTTGCAGGCCCTGGAGGAGGGAGGAAAACTGCTTAAATGGATGGGTGTTTCCTTCTGGGGTGATGAAAATGTTTGGGAACTAGACAGAGATGGTGGTTGCACAACATTATAGATTTTCTAGATCCCCCTGAATCATTCACTTCAAAATGGCTATTTTTATATTATCTGAATTTCTCCTAAAAATTTACTTTAAAAAAATCCCAGGGTGTAAATGATTTTGCTGCATCCTCATATACAGACCACAGATTTTTCAGTAAGTAGAAATTCCATTAAAAAACATTTTGTACGACAATTTCAATGATTTCTAATGATTAAAATAATAAATATGAATTACAAATGGATTTTTGGTGGTAAAATTGATATGCAGAAGAATCTATTGTATTCCCATCATTAAAGTTTAATGTATTATATACAATTTTCCACTTTGACAAATTCACATGTTTGGGATGGATGTGAAAAGACAAAAATCCAATTTGAATGAATTTTTAATATTAAACAACAGGTTTTCTAAGAACAAAAAATTTAGTTCATTACATTTAAACATTAACTACGGTAGGTTAACATTCCAAGTTGAGGTTAGAATCTGGATAACTTCTCTTCCTCCCAATGTGTACAGTCTAGGTTTTCCTCTTATTTACTTTTCACCTTCAGGCTAAACTCCCACATGGGACTCACTTCACTGTTTATTAAAGGTTACCTTGTTTCTTTACATAAAAAAAAATTTTTTTTAATTCTCACCTGAGTATATAGTTTTATTGATTTGAGACAGAGAGAATCATCAATGTGAGAAAGAAATCTCAATTGGTTACCTCATAAAAGTGCCCCAACTGGAGATCAAACCCGCAACATACGTATGTGCTCTGATCAGGAATCTAACCACTTGGTATACAGATGATGCTCCAACCAACTGAGCCACCTGGCCAGTGCTATTTTGTTCCTTAACCTCTCAGTTCCTCTCTCTCATAAGTGGGAGATACATACCTTGACACACTTGTGTGGATTAGAAGGGCAAATGTTTAGCACACTCTAATACAGTGGTTCTCAACCTGTGGGTCGCGACCCCTTTGGGGGTCGAACGACCCTTTCACAGGGGTCGCCTAAGACCATCGGAAAATGCAGATATTTACATCACAATGCATAACAGTAGCAAAATTTCATGGTTGGGGGTCACCACCCCATGAGGAACTGTATGCAAGGGTCGCAGCCTTAGGAAGGTTGAGAACCACTGCTCTAATAGATACCTAAGAGTAGCAATGATGTTTATCCAAGGATTTAAGAGTGTTGTCAGGAAAAGTAAGTCTTGGTCTTTACCATAATGTTACTCTTTGGCAACCATTACAATCTAGAGAAACATAAATGTATTTTGAAAAATAGTTTTCATGTGTATAAAGTTAAGCTTTCTAAATCTGTTTTTGAAAACTGATGCCTCATGTACATGCAGTTCGATAATATGTCTCTCAGCCGTGGTTTTAGTGGAACCTCAGTTCTCAAACTTCATTCGTTCCAAAATGCAGCTTGAGAAGCAATTTGTTGGAAACCGAATCATTTTCCCCTTTAGAAAATAGTCACAGCACAATTTCCCGAGATGCTAACTAACAACACAAGGATAATTGGTAAACTGATTCATATTCTTGAATTCTCTCCTTTGTCACTTGTGTGATACTGGACTTATCATACATGTATGAGCAGGAATACTAAAGGTTACTATGGGTTATTATGTTGAGAACCGAAGTTTTCTTTGAGAACTGAGATATTTTTTTCCATGAACGACTTGGTCGAGAACTGAGTTATCTGAGATGGGAGATGTTTGAGAACTGAAGTCTGACTGTGCTCTGTTTTACTGAGATGGGAGATGTTTGAGAACTGAAGTCTGACTGTGCTCTGTTTTTCTGAGATGGGAGATGTTTGAGAATTGAAGTCTGACTGTGCTCTGTTTTTCTGAGATGGGAGATGTTTGAGAATTGAAGTCTGACTGTGTTTTGTTTTTCTGAGATGGGAGATGTTTGAGAACTGAAGTCTGACTGTGCTCTGTTTTTCTGAGATGGGAGATGTTTGAGAATTGAAGTCTGACTGTGCTCTGTGTTTCTGAGATGGGAGATGTTTGAGAACTGAAGTCTGACTGTGCTCTGTTTTTCTGAGATGGGAGATGTTTGAGAACTGAAGTCTGGCTGTGCTCTGTTTTTCTGAGATGGGAGATGTTTGAGAACTGAAGTCTGACTGTGCTTTGTTTTTCTGAACTGAAGTCTGACTGTGCTTTGTTTTTCTGAGATGGGAGATGTTTGAGAACTGAAGTCTGACTGTGCTTTGTTTTTCTGAGATGGGAGATGTTTGAGAACTGAAGTCTGACTGTGCTCTGTTTTTCTCAGGAGAAAGAGAAGATGTTGTCCCGGTTAAGAGTAGTTGCCACTCCTTGTGCTCTGGCATGCCGGCATGTACACATAAAAGAGAAAGGCAAGCCACTCATGTTGAACCCAAGAACGAACAAGGTGAGTAACATGACTAGGGACATACCTTGTCTCTTGTCCCAATAACAGTTTGCTTTTACATATTTTAGACGGATAAAGTGAAACTTTTCTGTTTTGTAGCTTTACAGTAAAACTATTGGGAAGTATTTGTTTTTTCTGCATGAACGTTTCACTTTTCTCCATGTGGCAAGAATCATGACTGCGTTACACCTCTCATCTCACAACTTCTACTACTAGGAAAGGAAAGACTATTTCTAGTCCTAGCTCAGAAAAACCCACAGGCGAGCAGACTGGCCGGGACTTTTGACCAGATGTGGGATACTTAGATTTACCCGGTTGAGATCAAGTACTTATCCTGGACCAATCAGTTGACCCCTTGGAAGATGGGGTCAGGTTGTACAGCTTTTTGGACACAAATCATTACACGCCAGTGATTGTGCCCGTTAATCACACTCCGCTTCAAAAGACAGAGACCTCTGACTCCCTTCACATTCTTGAGATCTAGTTGTGACTTTATCCCTTCTCCATGCTGGGTGCAGTGGGCCTTCTCTCTCCATATTTTAGGGACAATTGTAAGTAAATAAAATAGGAAGTAAATGTAATTCTGGAATGAGGTTTTTTACAGGAGTTTACAAGAGGATACATAGGTTTATTGCAATATATGAAATTTATATTTTGAGAATGGTGCATTCATATTAAGGTGTCGTTTATTTTAAAACAGTAAGAAATTAGCCAGTCCCCTTTGTTTTCTCTTAGGGGGGGAGGGAACCATAATTGGAGAGTATGATTTGAGGCTTTGGGGGCCTACAAAGGGAGATTTGACTAAGGGTCACACGAGCACTTGATCTTTGCATGTTTGGTACCGGGCTAGAAGGAAAAGTGAGCAAGCAGTTAGTGATGTAAATGAAGCTTAACGAGAAATATTCTTTTTTTTTTTTTAATATATTTTATTGATTTTTTACAGAGAGGAAAGGAGAGGGATAGAGAGTTAGAAACATCGATGAGAGACATCGATCAGCCGCCTCCTGCATGCCCCCTACTGGGGATGTGCACGCAACCAAGATACATGCCCTTGACCAAAATCGAACCTGGGACCTTTCAGTCCATAGGCCGACGCTCTACCCACTGAGCCAAACTGGTTCCGGCATGAGGAATATTCTAATCCTCTCTTGTTTCTGCCGCATCTCCACAAATCTTACTTGCTCTTCAAGATGCAACTGGTTGAAAGCCCAGTTCTGCAGAGCCTTTGCACCCCCCACAGACGGGGAGAGCTGCTGCCTTCTCTCACCCATGTAGCGTGTCTGTCTTCCTCTTCCTCTTCCTGTGGCAAGTCATCTGGGTGTTGGCTTGGTGCTTCTTTTCATGTCTTACGCTGCTGTTGAAATCATGGATAGGATTTACATTCTCGTGACTTTGTATTTCTTACCTACATTTCAGATTCCTCTTGAGCAAGGATCATTCAAAAGTTCTTTGTATCTTTTATAACTCCATGAGCATAGTAAACATTTGCTGAATATGTTGTTTTTTTCTTATTATAGAAACTATATAAACCCACTCTGTGGGGGTTGTAAGAAATTTATAAAGTATGTTGCAGGGAATAAATTTTAAGGAGGAAGATAGTCTAAAGTGGTTCTCAACCTTTTTAATGCTGCAACCCTTTAATACAGTTCCTCATGTTGTGATGACCCCCCAACCATAAAATTATTTTCATTGCTACTTCATAACTGTAATTTGCTACTGTTAATGAATCGTAATGTAAATATCTGTGTTTTCCGATGGTCTTAGGCTCTACAGCAGCGGTTCTCAACCTGTGAGTCACCTAAGACCATTGGAAACATAGATATTTACATTATGATTCATAACAGTAGCAAAATTACAGTTATGAAGTAGCAACAAAAATAATTTTATGGTTGGCGGTCACTACAACATGAACTGTATTAAAGGGTCGCAGCATTACAAAGGTTGAGAACCACTAGAAAAGAAAAGAAATTCTAATACTCTGGCCTTCTAAAATCTCTATGATGGAAAAGCATCTGTAGAGTTACCTCATTAAAGGACCACTTCTGGAAATCTCTTACGCATCAGGAAGAGTTTTTTGTTGTGGTTTTATATTGAAGGAGGAACATAGACTAGTGATTCCTATTTTGAGGGTCATGAACTCTTTGGGGACTTACCACGTAAAGTGAAGTTCATGCTTCAAACCTTGTAGTCTAAATGACTTTTTAAATGTTTATAAGTACTGCTTTAAGAATAGGTTGTTGCTGTGATTAATAAGCTAGTAATTAAAGGCAGTACCAAATTCTTAATCCTTTTTATTATTTTATTGTTGAGAGTTATTACAGATATCCCTGTTTTCTCCCTTTTTTTGCCCCCCTCCACTAAATGTATGTTTGTAATCACTGTCTTCTCAAGGTATACCTGTTATTATTTCTGTAAAAACTTTATTATGGTAAATTAAACATGACTTAAAAATGTGCAGCTCGGTGACATTAAGTCCATTCAGTGCATATGTTACCACTGTCAATTTCAAAAACTTTTTACTTCTAAAATGGAAAGCCAGTACACATTAAGCAGTCCCTCCCCTACCTCCCCCTCCCCTTCCCTCCTGGTAACCACTACTTACTTTCTGTCAGTATGAATTTGAATATGAAAATTTGAAGATCTTTTTAGAAGTCCTTTTACTTTAAAGGACTGGACGTCATCATGGTGCAGACTAGGTGCTCATTTGAGCTCTGCCATTTACTAGCCAGGAAACTTGGGAAAGTCATTTAAACCTAAGTTTCGGTTTTCTCACCTAAATAATGTAGGAATAATAGCATTTTCAAACATTTAAAGGGCTGTACAAGTGTAAGGTTGGATTTCTCCTTCTCTCCTCGTGCTCATTTGACTGGCCTTCCTATTATTATTATTTTTTTTTTTTTATTGAGCTCTGCATCTTTCCCTCCAGGAGTTTTCACTTCCTAATTGGTTTCTGGATCTTTGGTCTCATGGTTCTCAGTTTTGAGGATTTTTGTTTTTAATTTCCCAAGCTAGTTCTTTGAGAAAAACTAAATATTTCTTGTGATTCTTATTATTTTACACAAATGATGTTATGACAAATAAAAAAAAGGAAAGTCATATTTCTGCCACGCTAATATATCATCTTTATTTTGCCATGATCTTCTTAAAATTGCTTTTTAAACGGTAGTACAGTATGCAGTTTTACAGACCATTTTCCAGCACTTGGAGCATGTCAGCCCACTGCCTTATGGCTGACATGGTTTCTAGTAAGAAACTAGCTTGTGCCGAAACTGGTTTGGCTCAGTGGATAGAGCATCTGCCTGGGGACTGAAAAGGTCCCGGGTTCGATTCCGGTCAAGGGCATGTACATTGGTTGCAGGCACATCCCCAGTGTGGGGCGTGCAGGAGGCGGCTGATCGATGTCTCTCTCATCAATGTTTCTGGCTTTCTATCCCTTTCCCTTCCTCTCTGTGAAAAATCAATAAAATATATTTAAAAAAGAAACACATATAAGCCTAACCAATGGACACAGACATCAGGGGGATGAGGGCATGAGTGGGAAGGGGTTAGCGGGGGGACAAGAACACATATGTAATACCTTAATCAATAAAGAACAAAAAGAAAGAAAGAAACTAGTTGTTTCTCTTCCTGAGGATTCCCTGTATGCCTAATGAGTCCTTTCTGCTTTCAATTTTCTCTTTTCGTGTTTGTCTTCTGACAGTTCGATGTGTCTAGGTGTAGATCTCTGAATTTTTGAGATGTTGAGTTTCTTGGATGTGTGGGTTAATGTTTCTGATCAGATTTGAAAAGTTTTTAGCCCATTATTTCTTTTTATCCCCTGGCTTTCTGGGACTCGTGTTTTTCACATGTTGGCACTCTCGATGGTATCCCAGGCTCTGTTCATATTTAATCGTTGTGTGTGTGTATTTTCTCAGACTGGATAATCTCAGTTGATCTGTCTTAAAATTTGTTGATCCTTTCATCTGTTAGAATCTAGCCCCTCTAAGTGAATTAAAATATATATTTTATTGATTTCGGAGATGAAGGGAGAGGGAGAGAGAGAAAAAACCGATCAATACGAGAGAGAATCATTGATCAGCTGCCTCCTGCATGCCCCCTTCTGGGGATTGAGCCACAACCCGGGCATGTGCCCTGACTAGAATCAAACCAGGACCACCTAGTTCAGATGCTCAACCATTGAGCCATACCGGCCGGGCCCTCTAGTGAATATTAAAATTTCAGTTATTGTACTTTCAACTCCAGAATTTCCGTTTAGCTCCTTTCTTATCTTTTCTGTCTCTTTCCTGGCATTTTCAGTAAGTCTTCCAGGATTTGCCAAGTGGCTCTGTGGAACATGTTGGGGCATTGGCTTCAGTGCTCAGCCAGGTAGTTTACAGCTTTGTCTCAGCCTCACTTTCTTCGTGTGCAGAGTCTCACGGGTAGCCAGAGGCGGAGTTGAGAACCTTCTCAAGTCTTTCCGGGGCATGAAAACAGTCCATGCACATGACTTTGAGATGCTCAGGAACAAGTCCAAGGTTTTCAAAGCTCCATAGACATCGCGTTCGTCAGCTTGCCCTTTTCTGCTTTGTGGCCAGTCTGTTGTCGGCTTCATCTGTCACTCTCCAGCTTAGGGAGGTGCCAGGTTATGTAACTGCCTCTCATTGTTTTTAACAAGCGCTTCTGAGGAACAGGCTGCTCACACCGATGAGCTTGTAGCAAGTCAATAAAGACAGTCTTGCAGAAGGGCTCTTCCGGGGAACCACCGACGCGTCAAAGAATGGCAGAGCCCTGGAGGTTTGGAAGAATCTAACCCTCCCCCTCTCCTGGCTGCCAGGCTCTGGTCTTCAAAGTGATTATTACACAGTGGTTGTTGTTTTCTTTTCTTTTTAAGGTTATTACTTTTAAAAATATATGTTTTATTGATTTTTAAAAATATTTTATTGATTTTTCACAGAGAGGAAGGGAGAGGGATAGAGAGTTAGAAACATCGATGAGAGAGAGACATCGATCAGCCGCCTCCTGCACACCCCCAATTGGGGATGTGCCCGCAACCAAGGTCTATGCCCTTGACCGGAATCAAACCTGGGACCTTTCAGTCTGCAGGCCGCTGCTCTATCTACTGAGCCAAACCGGTTTTGGCTGTTTTATTGATTTTTTAGAGAGCAGGAAAGAGAGAAAAAGAGAGGCGGGGAGAGAGGGAAGGAGGGAGAAAAACATCTATGAGAGAGAAATATCATTGATTCGGCTACCTCCTGCATCCCCCCTACTGGGGATGGAGCCTGCAACCCGGCATGTGCCCTGACTGGGAGCAACTGGTGACCTCTTGGTTCCTGGGTCAGTGCTCAACCACTGAGCCATATGGGCCAGGCAGTGATTGCTGTTTTCGAGGCCGCTGCGGAGTTGGTGAGGAGAGAGTGGGTAAGGCCAGGTTAAAAAGTCACGGAGCGTGCTATTCTTAATGGAATTCAGCAGTTTTTCTTTAATAAATGCTTCCTGTTGTTAATCTTTGGTTTATTTCCAGAATTGTGAAAAAGTTTATTCTGATCAGTTACCCAGTGTCCTTATTGCTTTTTATGGAAGAGATGATTTGGGGAAGTCCTTACTCTGGCATTTTCACTGGCATCAGTTTGATTCAAAGAATTTAATCCATAGCTGAATACCAGACATGGCAAAAGATTTTCTTAGGACATAGGTTAATTTTTTCTCAACTATCATTTCCTCCTTCCTCCTTCTATGCAGCCTCACTCCTTTCTGGTGGGGGTAACCTGTCTTACCAGCTTGTTTTATGTTCTTTCAAACCATATTGTGTTGATTTCATTTCTAATGTATGATGCATCTGTGTGTATGTACTTTATGAGGGGTTTCTAAACATTACAGTTTACAGTAAGTGTGTTTTGATGTGCAACTTGCCTTTTTTTTCCTCTTAACTGCATGTCTGGGAGATCTTTCTATGACACAGAGAGATATATATTGAAGTGTGATGTTATTTCAATATCATGAAATACCATGGGTTCCCTAACTGTTCCATAATTGATGATGTTTTAGTTTGTAATAAACCAGAGAGCTTGAAATAGTGCCAGAACAAATCTTTTTGTATATACCTCTTTATATGGAATATTTATCTAGGACGGCTATCCAGAAGTAGAATTGCATTATTGTGGAGTATGTGTATTAAAAATGTTAAGATTACTTAAAATTTATCTTCCCAAAAGCCCAAGTCAGTTTACATTTCTAGCATGTATGTGAAAATAACTGTTTTATCACACCCTCTCCAATACTACATATGACCAATCTTACACATTTTTGACCATCTGGGCAAAAATATCTCACTGATTTTTAAATATGTATATGTTTAAATTATATTTTCTGGGACATCACTACTGCTACCCCAATAAATAGTAATTTTTAATCTTCTTTTACTCTTTTTTTTTTTTTTTTAGGGAATGGCTTTTACATTACGAGAACGACAAATGCTTGGTCTTCAAGGACTTCTACCTCCCAAAATAGAGACACAAGACATTCAAGCCTTACGATTCCATAGAAATGTGAAAAGATTAAATTGCCCTTTGGAAAAGTAAGAATTGCTTCAATGTTTAGTTTTTATTGACGTTCTGATCAGAAAAATTGGGAGCATTGTGGTTACTGTGGCATGAGAAACATACAGTCTCACAATGAAGTTTGTCTTGCAGTCCATTCCTCTTATTTTTTTATTGGTAATGTATTTTTCACTGCAGAGAATGCTTCGCTTGTTTTCCCTATTGTAAATTTTAGGGAAAAGGGGGTCCTAATATACAGCGACAGGAGAAGATTGGATTTTGGGTGGTGGGCACACTGTGCACCATACATGAAGCCTATATGTTCATGTTAACCAATGTCACCCCAATCAATCTGATAAAAAATAAATAACCCCCAATGAAATGTCCTTTTAAAAAGTAGCAGAAATCCATTTTTTATGCTCAAACTCACAGAGCATTTCAGGTTTGCATGGAATATTAGAAGCAAAGCTATCTTCTAATTTTCATCCATTATGTTCAATAACTTTTATGGGTCATCCACTTTGTGTGTGCCACTCTGTTGGCCACTGAGGATATCAAGTGGATAATACTCTATCCAGGACACAAGAGAAAAAGAGGAGTAACTGCACCTGGTTGAGACGAACTGAAATGCATGTCCTCTAGAGTAATGCACAACCCTTCCTTCTAGGAGCTCATCAGTAATAGATGGTTGTGTTTATGTCTGAACCACGCCAGATGGGCGACATTTCTGCTTTTTATTTCATAAAGCTATTCAGTCTTTATGGCCCAATTGTTAGTTTTCTTACCTATGTTGAAAAGAAATCTCCTTCCCTTTAATATCTACCTATTGGTATTATTTCTAGCCATGGTAACTCTATAGAAAATATTACTCCTTTTTTATATTTTTTCTTTGCCTTGTCTGCAAGGAGCTCAACTTATAAGAGAACGTTTATTTAGAAAGTCACAGAGATTAAAAAAAAAAATAAAAAAGGTGAGCCAGTGGGCTCAGAAAGGAGGTACAGAGACAAGAAATGGGCCTTAGAGCTTAGGAAAAGGAAAGGCAGAGAGAACAGACTGTGGGAAGAAGAGCAGAGCGGTGGGTGTGCTCCAAAGAGAGAGAGCTTGGCCTGGGAAAAGAAGAGGTGGGGAAAGGCCTGGGCTTGCTCCAGAGAGAGAAAGAGCACGTTTATTATTCCTCTTCTAATGGAACCTGTCCTCCCTAGTCAGTCATTGAAAATTAGCACATCGGTTCTACTCCACACACTGGGCCAGTTCCCGGAATGGGGAAGTTTATAAAGTGAGAGCCCCTAACTCACTCTCTCAGGCTGGAGGGAAGACAGGAAGTGGAGCGAGAGTTCCAGAAGAGGAGCAGGCTGCTTTGGGACCTAAAGACAGGAAACCCCATGTGACTGTGTGTGTTGTGGGGATTGGGAACGGGCAGAAAGGAGCCGAGAGAGCCTTCCACCCTGAGCTGCTTTCGGCCAGCATGAGTACAGGACTGCGCATGAGTAGACGCTGTTCCAGGCAGAGGGTGCCTCATAAGTAGCAGCTCCCAGGTCCGAGTTGGGGTGCAGTGGGGCACTGAAGTAAGTCCATTATGCAGATGAGGGTGAGAAGTAGTTAGAGGTCTTGTTAACTGTCTTAGGAACGTAAGCCTATTTAATCCCCTTTGGAGCGTAAGCCTGTTTAATTTTTGCTCATTTGTACTCCTGGGTGTTAAATAATGATAATTCAGGGACTTGCTTTCGAGAAGGAATTGGTCCTCCATTTTAGATGGTTCCATTTACCTTTCAGAGGACAAAACTTGCAGTGTATTCCTGGCTGATGGAGATATTGCTTACTGTGCTTAATTTCAGATACATTTATATAATGGGAATACAAGAAAGAAATGAGAAGTTGTTTTATAGAATATTGCAGGATGATATCGAAAACCTATTGCCAATTGTGTATACACCAACGGTTGGTCTTGCCTGCTCCCAATATGGACACATCTTTAGAAGACCTAGGTAAGGTTTATTTTAAAAAATATATATTTGTAAGTGATTATTATGTAGGAGAAATATCACTCCATGACACTTGTTACATTTCTGTTTTATTTGTTGCAGTCTTATCTCAACCACATTTCTCACCTCACAAAAGCTTAATTTGGACAAAAAAGGATTAGTAAAAACCGAACACATTCATTTCTTTCATTTTTGTTGAAATAGTATCATTCTTTCTTACCTTTCTTTAAATTATTATTGTTGGAGGAACAGTGCTTTTTTTGTACCAAAAGGAAAGGTACTCTTTTTTTTTTTTTTCCATGGTAGCAGATTCTCTAGAATTATCATTTAATGTTTTTGACAATCTGGCCAAATGAAAAGATGGATTATCAATTTTTGTCAGCTTTCATTTCTGTCATTTCTTATTTTTATGGACGTTTACAAAGTTTTAATTTCACATAGTTCCAGCACCTCTGGTTATTTTAAGGAGAAAAAGACTGGAATGGGTATTGACTCAGGTCTTTGAATAAGTGACCTTATCCCTCTGAATCTGTTTCCTCATCATAATATACTCATACCTGTACCTGCCAGAGAGCAGCTGGAAGGTCAGATGAGGAAACTGGTGTGACTGCCAGTTGTTTGTAAACTCCTAAGCATGATATAAATGCTGTTTTTACTTGAGTTTTCTTGTCTTGTTCTTCTAACCTATTATTTTCCTCAATCCTTGTATGTCTCCCATGTCTTAACGCCAACTCTTCTCCTTTTAATCCCCAAGAGTCTGAAGAAACAGAGAAAGGTCTGGAAGTCTGAATTTAACGAATATCATGGGTGGCGGTGGTCAGGAAGTACTGGGAGACTCTTTGAGAACACTGTTCTCTGTGCTGCCTTCCATGTGCCTGAAACATGTCTGTGATAGCATGCAGCTGTTCATGTAGAACAGTGGTTCTCAATCCAGATTAAAGAACAAAGGGGGCCGGAACCGGTTTGGCTCAGTGGATAGAGCGTCGGCCTGCGGACTGAAAGGTCCCAGGTTCGATTCCAGTCGAGGGCGTGTGCTTTAGTTGCGGGCACATCTCCAATGTGGGGCATGCAGGAGGCAGCTGATCGATGTCTCTCTCTCATCGATGTTTCTGACTTTCTATCCCTCTCCCTTCCTCTCTGTAAAAAATCAATAAAATATATATTTTTTAAAAGAACAAAGGGGAACATAAAATGCTGACTCCTGGGCTCCCCTTGCAGAGATCCTGATGCATTTAGTCTAAAGTTGGACCCAAGTGTTGGTGTTCCATGAAAGCTCCTGGTGTGATTCTAACGTGCACTAGAGATGAGAACGGGCGTGAAACATAAGGAGCGTGGCTTCTGGATGAGGCTAGATATTGTGTCATTTACGTAGTGTACTGCTGCAGTGGTTTTTTGTTTGCTTTTTACATAAAGGATGGTCAGTAAATCTGATCTAAACTCCAAGCCAGTTAAATCAGAATTCATGGGAGCATTTTTTAAAAAGCTCATCAAATAATTCTATTAGGCAGTTGTGGCTGAGAAACTTGCACTAAACTGATTTGAGCGAGGATAGTAAAGCCAAAGGTAAGATATCATGAGAAAGTTAGTTGTAAGAACCAGTTTAAAGGCACTTGAAACCTGTTGGACCTCCTCTCTGCCTGCTCTATTTTCTAGAACCTGTGTTTTGGTTTTGGTTCCCTCCCCTGCCTTCTTCCTTTTAAAAAAGATATATTTTTTTTATTGATTTCAGAGTGGAAGGGAGAGGGAAAGAGAAATAGAAACATCAATGATGAGAGAGAATCATTGATTAACTGCCTCCTGCACGTCCCCCAATGGGGATCAAGCCCGCAACCCAGGCATGTGCCCTCAACTGGAATGGAACCCGGGACCCTTCAGTCTGCAGGCCGATGCTCTATCCACTGAGCCAAACCAACCAGGGCATGCCCTCTTCCTTTTTTGAAGTCTGGATTCATTATCTCTGTCGGATAGAGTATACTGTGTGTTTACTAGTAAAATAACCTCACTTTTTCCTAATGCCTCTAGGATAATGCCTTTTATATGAAACTGCTGTACTTCTCTTCCTTCCTGTGCCTTCACGTTTCCATTTTTTTCAGTTGAGTGAGTTTTAGCAGTGGAGTATTATGCTCTTCTCTATTGGTGGTTTATTTTTATATTGCTTTTTACTGGAGGTATATTAAGTTTATTGGAAAATGATACGTGGATGCATTTCTTCTTGTGTAAAATGATCTCATCATTTAATAATAATCTTTGTGGCAACTACTATGTGAGCAATGTAATTACAGTTTGAAGTAGTTGAAAATAAATCTGCTTGGAAATTATACTGTGTCTTGATGTTTTATTAAAATACCTAACTATTCCAGTTATGAACGAAGACTTAGAAAAAAAACAAAAAACTGTTGTGAAATGCAAAGGTGTTTTTGTTCTGTTGCAGGGGATTGTTTATTTCAATCTCAGACAGAGGTCATGTTAGATCAATTGTGGATAACTGGCCAGAAAATCATGTTAAGGTACTAATAGCACAACCTTCCTTTTCACAATGCTATTTCTTTCCTTGTAACTTACCTCTAAATTTCCAAGAACAGTGTTTCATTGTTGCTCTGATTTATTTTGCACTTATATACATGCAGATTTAGTGCTCTGAGGAGATCATGATAGTAATAGCTACAGAATGGGTAACTGCTATAAACCTTGACTTTGGGAAAGAAATCGGAGCTAGTACACAAGGTGAGCTTGCTCACTGGCAGTACCACTGATGTCTCCTGCCTTCTCTTTATTTCTTTTCTATTTCATTTAGTATTAATGTTTCCTATTTTATTTAATATTAACCAAGTAATAATACCACATTATTAAAATAATATAAAACTTTTATTTGATGGGCAGTGGGGAGGATTCATTATGTCTTTTTTTTCTTCTAAATCTAAGATAGATTTAGATCCTTAAGCAGATATAAAACTCTTAAAATTTCAAATTTAGCAAATGTATTGGTTAATCTGGCTGCCTTTCACAAAATAATAAAATCTAATGGCTTTTGTTAGGTTTTAGTATTTACTACATGCAATAAACTTACTTATCTTTATTACCTTTCCTCACTAAAATAATATTTGATGAATAATCATTAGTCCTAATGACCTAAAGAAAATTGGATCGGATCATTAAATTCACTCTATTATCTTAAAATCTTGTAGGTAGGTATATTTTGTATTCTAGATCTTTTTCTCTTTCATCATTGCTAAGGCTTTTCTTGTTTGGCCTAGATTATTTTGTTGGGATAGCATGTTGTTTATTTCTAAACTCTAATTTTCCTGTTATGGCTGACCTCTTTATCTGAAGTTCATTCCTTTCCCTGTATAGTCTTTGTGAGCCATTTAGTTGATCCTCTAGTCAGAAGCATTATGACAACCAAAGATAGGAAGTCAATTCCAGTTAGTGCTGTTTTTGACATCTATATTCTAGAAATGCTAGAATTTTAAGTATGTTGGGTTGGTTTACTTTGGAAGGTAGTCAAGAAGCAATTTAATTTTTTAAAGTAAGTGTAAAAATATCAAGAAAATCTTTTTAAAATGCTTTTCTTTAATGGCCCCCCTTTTTAAAAACCACTGTTAATTCATTCTTCTTCTTTTTTTGTAATTAAGGCTGTTGTGGTGACCGATGGCGAGAGAATTCTGGGTCTTGGCGATCTGGGCGTCTATGGAATGGGAATTCCAGTAGGAAAACTCTGCTTGTATACGGCTTGTGCGGGGATACGGCCTGACAAGTGCCTGCCTGTGTGCATTGACGTAGGAACTGATAATCAAGTGAGTAAAACCATTTCCCCCTTCCCCCCTCCCCCATCCTCCTTCCATATTAAAAAATACCTTTTATTACATTCCTCTTGGAGATAACATAAGAAGGGAAATTTTGTGACTAGATGTTAGTCTTTGTCTCAAACTTGCTTTTAATATCTATACAAATAATAGTAAATTAGCCTATTAAAAGTGTCTTGAAGTGTAGGGCAGGGCAGTAAGGTTTAAAAAACTATATTAATAATTTATTTTGCAATTATTGTTTTAAGAAATGTTTAAACTGGTTATGTAACAAAATTTTATTTTTACATTTGGTCTATTTTATAGGCACTGTTAAAAGATCCATTTTACATGGGCTTGTATCAGAAACGAGATCGATCACAGCGTTATGATGACCTGATTGATGAGTTTATGGAGGCCATTACTGACAGGTAATTTTTAAGTTTGAGTATATACAAGCATCTTTAATTAAAGAAAAAAATCAGTTTTGTTCACCTTATAAAGATAGGTAAGAGATTAGATTTTGAGAACTTTGGTTCTTTCCTGCTGATCAGAGTTGCTGATACATGCTGATAACCTGCCCACTCTGCCTTGCTTTCCCTGAGTTGTCCAATATATTTTTTTGTTGTTATTAATCCTCACTTGAGAATATTTTCCCATTAATTTCTAGAGAGTGGAAGAGAGGGAAGGAGGGGAAAACAGATGGGAGCGAGAGAAACATCGGTGTGAGAGAGACACACACATGGCCCCAACCTAGTGCCTGAGATTGAACCTACAATCCAGGTGTGATCCCTTGACTGGGAACCAAACCCATGAACCTTCATTGTGCAGGCCAGTGTTCAAACCACTGAGCGACATTGGCTGTTGTCTGGCATCTTTTTTTTTTATTCTTTTTTTTTAATTAAATCTTTATTATTCAGATTATTTCATTTGTTTCTCTTTTTTCCCCTCCATAGCTCACCTCCACCCAGCTCCCACCCCTCCCTCTACCCTTACCTCCCTCCCATTGACCTCATCCATAGGTGTATGATTTTTGTCCAGTCTCTCCCTGTACACCCCTCACCCCTTTCCCTCTGAGAATTATCAGTCCACTCCCTTTCTGTGCTCCTGATTCTATTATATTCACCAGTTTATTCTGTTGATCAAATTTTTAATTCACTTAATTTTTAGATTCACTTGTTGATAGATACGTATTTGTTCATAATTTTTTGGCTTTTACCTTTTTCTTCTTCCTCTTCTTAAAGAGTACCTTTCAGCATTTCATACAGTACTGGTTTGGAGTTGATGAACTCCTTTAGCTTTTTCTTATCTGTGAAGCTCTTTATCTGCCCTTCAATTCTGAATGATAGCTTTGCTGGATGGAGTATTCTTGGTTGTAGGTTTTTGCTATTCATCACGTTGAATATTTCTGCCACTCCCATTGTTTCTGTTGAGAAATCAGCTGACAGTCATATGGGTGCTCCCTTGTAGGTAATGAACTGTTTTTCTCTTGCTGCTTTTAATATTCTCTCTTTGTCTTTTGCTCTTGGCATTTTAATTACGATGTGTCTTGGTGTGGTCCTCTTTGGATTCCTTTTATATGGGGTTCTGTGCGCTTCCTGGACTTGTAAGTCTATTTCTTTTACCAAATGTGGGAAGTTTTCAATCATTATTTCTTTAAATAGATTTTCAGTTATCTTGCTCTCTTTTCTCCTCTGGCACCCCCACAATTCTGATGTTGGTACGCTTGAAGCTGTCCCAGAGGCTCCTTACATTATCTTCACATTTTTTGGATTCTTTTCTCTTATTGCTTTTCCAATTGAGTGTTTTCTGATTTTTTATATTTCAAATTTTGGACTTGATTCTTGCCTTCCTCTAGTCTGCTGTTAGGTCTCTGTATAATATTTTTTATTTCATTCAGTGTATGTTTAATTTCTAGTTAGTCCTTTTCCATTTCTAGTTGGTCCTTTTCCATCTCTAATTGAATCTTTTCCATCTCTAGTTCATTCTTTCTCATTTCCTCTTGGGTCTCGCTAACTTTATCCAGCTTTTCTAGGATATTCTTGAAAAACCTTATAAGTGTGGTTTTGAACTCTATATCCAGTCGTTTGTTTTCCTCCATTTCTTTTGTTTGTGATCCCTTCCCTTGTCTCTGCATTTTCACTAAGCCGGGAGAACTTCTGTGTTGGATTCAGCCTTATGATACCAGACTTGCAAACCTGCAAAAGCCTCTGTGTTGAGCTTGGGATGGGTGGAGTCTCAGGGCTTAAGGGACCGCCTTGCCTTCCAGTCACCCCGCCCTCCACGGCCCCTGAATCTCATGTGACTGGGTAATCACTGGAGTGGTCCCTGTACACGCATGTGCTCTCTCTCTCTCAGTGCCTCTAGACTGCTGCCCCTCTGGCTCCCCTGTGCTCCGGGACCATATGAGTCTGGGTCTCCAGGGTTTTGCCCGAAATTGGGGTTTAATGGAGTTAGAAGTGGCACATTTGGGAGGGTCTGTCTCCCACCCACTCGTGAAAGCCAGCAGCACAATCAGCAGTCGGTCCTCTGCACACAGTGCTGTGCGCGCCTCCAGACTTCTGACCTTTTGTGACTCCCCTAAATTTCCGTGCACCTCTCCCTTTTCACAGTCCAAACTCCCCCCGTATGAGTTTCGGCTGGATCTGGGGTTTAGTGTCGTAGGATAAGGGGTTCAATGCCGTTGGGAGTCTCCATTTCCCTCCCGGCAGAGAAAGCCAGCCAGGTACTCCGGCACCCGCTCTCTCCATACGCGCGTCTCCCTACCTCAGCTTTTTGCAGCTCCTCTGGGTCTCCGTGAGCCCCTCTCTTTCCCTCTAGTTGTAGAATTTCCACTCAGCCAGCTTTCCTGTGGTTCTGGATGATGTCCGTTCTGTCTTTTAGTTGTAGTTTTGAAATTGTTGTGTGAAGCAGCGGTGTAGGTGTTTACCCATGCCGCCATCTTGGATTCTCCTCTGTCCCGCATCTTGAGGTAGAAGTCTGCACTCACTGCTCCTATCAGCACCTCTCTCTCGAGTGCTTTCAGCCCTTGGCATCATGCTCCTTTCCCCATTCTGGTGAAGCTCTTGTGCCACTTTCATGTTTTACATTCTGACCATTTGGTCCTCTTCTCTGCATCTGTCTGCAGCATCTCACCAGGTTTGGCAATCCTCGCAATTCCTTGTCCCTTGACTGCCAGGATTTTCCTAATTGGTCTTTCACCCACCTTTTCCTTTCTTTGTTATCTTCATTGGTTCCTGCTCATTTTTATTACATGTGAATGAGTACATAGTAAGCTATAACCTTTATGCATGTGACTCCTCCCCCATGAAAACCCATCTACGTAGTCTCACATCCCTCAGAGCCTGTATTTCTATCACCTGGAATTCTCCATCTAGACATTCTATTGCCCTTTCATATTCGTGTCCAAAGCAACTCTTTCCCAAACTACTTATTATCTTCTGCGTATTCAGCCTCTCTCAATGGCAGTAACCTTCACCCTCTTGCCAAACCTTTACACTTGGTGTTCTCTTTGACTCTTCTCCTTCTCCACCCTCAGATCCAGTTGGTGGTGCCGCTCAGCTGCTTCAGAGATAGATCTCCTCTCCCATTGCTGCAGTCTTCCTGCAGCTTCTTACCTCTCTTCCGGGTTTTTCTAAACCATTTTCCAATTTCTCTCCCTTCCAGCTCTTCGCCACGTTACTACCGATTAGATTTTTTTAAAACCTGTACTTCATTATGTCATTCTTTTGCTGGAAATCTCTAATTGGTTTTCTATTGACATAGGGTAAAGTTTAAACTCTTTACTTTTATGACAGAGTCCAAACTCTTTACATTTATGACCTAGCCCTGCCCTGCCTTTTAAATTACTGGTACATAGAAGGTATTTAAAAATTAAAATTTTTTCAGTCAAGTTATCATTATCTTAGAAATTGCCATCTCCCCTACTTTTCTATCTAAGACAGTCAAATGATATCTCCTTAGTGATCCAGGTTGCCTTGTCTTTTAACCAACTTCCTCCTTACTTCCACATTGGCCTCATCATCAAGTGCTGTCTGTTTGCTCTTATGTCTCATAATCGTCCTTTTTACTTCCGGTTTTTTGGTCCTCATGCTAGACAACCTCCTCGCTGCTTCTCCTGCTTTCTCATTTCTCCCCGCACCCATCTGGGCTGCACATGAATGGCGGGTGCATCATTCCTGAAGGGAGTTGTACATGAATTTCCTCCTCTAAAGCCTGCACTGGTTCTGCACCAGATACAGAATGAAGTCCCCATTCCCTAATCGCCATGCAAGATCCTCCTTTATCTGGCCCAACTCACCTTCACCAATTTCTCCCTTATCTTTTCATTTAAAGCCAGACTGTTGAAAACTTAGAGTCACCGAAATATATCTTGTTTTTCTTCCTACCTTTTGACTTTTTGTTCTTTCAGGGCCCAAATAAAGTCCCATCTCCTTTTTAAACCTTCCCTTATTACCCCATCGCACCAAGATGATTGACGTCTTTTTCCGAATGCTCATGAACTCGTGCTGTGGAAGTCTTCTAATCTTGAGTGCTACATAATATAAAATAATAGTTGTTTAAATATAGCAGACATTGTGCCCAAACTGTACATTTGTCTCGATTATTTTGAACCTTTTATGGATATACTTCCTGTGTTGCTATTTAACTGTTAATATAACGAGTATACATAGCTAATATTACACATTTGAGATTCAGAAACAAAATCTCTCTCTTTTTAAGAAATTTGGTGCAGTTATGTGCTGGGCATCCTGATAGGCACTTGGAAATAGTTTATGCAGATTGATATCTCATAGGCTCACCCTGGTACTACGTTCATTTTAAGCACCCTGTCCATTTTTTGAATGAGAAATAGATTTCTACATTTTGAGTCTAGTCTTTCACAGACTCTGAAAATTGCCACATGGCCTTAAGTGAACTAACAACGTATTTTGTAATGCTATTATAAGGAAGATTAGACAGGAAAGCTGTTTAGTAGTGGCTTTTCAACACAACCACCATGGGTTTTGCTGTTTTTTAGGTATGGACAGAACACACTTATTCAGTTTGAAGACTTTGGAAATCATAATGCATTCAGGTTCTTGAGAAGATATCGAGAACAGTACTGTACCTT
>PVJN01023274.1:0-33338 GCA_004026805.1 Lasiurus borealis
TTAGATATTCCCCCAAGGGGTCCTGGATTGGAGAGGGTGCGGGCTGGACTGAGGGGACCCCTCCCACCCACCCACCCCCAGTGTACAAATTTCATGCACCAGGCCTCTAGTAGAAGAATAAAACTATTAAATAACAAGGAAATGGTGATTAGAAATGTTTGTCATGTTCTAGCCAGTTTGCTCAGTGAATAGAGAGAGTATCAGACTGTGAACCAGGGGGTCCCGGGTTTGATTCCAGTAAGTAAGGGCATGTACCTCAATTACAGGCTCCTCCCCTGCCTGGCATGCAGGAGACAACCAATCAATGTGTCTCTCTCACATTGATATTACTCTCTGTCTGTCTCTCTCTTCCACTCTCTAAATCAATTGAAAAATATCCTCATGAGGATTAATGAAAGAAGAAAAGTCTGACATGCATATTCTTAAGTTTCCTCTTAGAGAGGTGACAGTGAGATCTGCTATAAGGTATTCAAAGTAGTAATTAATTAAGTACATCAGTTTACAGGGTTATCCTATGCTGCACCAGGAGAGCTTGAAATTAATATGGTTATGTATTTTCTGATTGTGTTATATTACAGTACTTATTATCTTTAATGTTATTACCTCTTAATTACCAAAACAGATATCCCCTCCAGAAACAGATTTAGTTTTCTCATCAAACACTTTTTTTAAAGGGAGCCTAATCTTGTCAGTTGCATATGCACAAGCATTACTATGAAAATCCCTTGTTTCATCAAATATATATTTTAGAATTTATTGTGAGGCATCTCATTGGGCAGCTTTATATACAGGTACTTCATACATAGCCTGTTGGGTTCATCCTTTTAGGAGTTCCCTCAACCCCCCCCCCCCCTTAAATCTATTCTATGCATTCTTGTTCTTTTCTCTCTTAAAATTTAAGCAGTCAGCTTTAACGTTCTTCCTCTAGGATTTCTCAATTTTTTTTCCAACCTCATCACCTGAAAAATAACTTGAAGGATCCTTATTGCCATTACTGGCTTTCCTCTTACGTCAATCGAAGCAAACCCTGTCCTGATTCTTCTGCGTACTCAATGTAGGCTATTGTTACCTCTAAGACTACCAGTTCCAGAGCGTAGCTTCCTGGAACTACTTTTTTAGCAGGTTTACCTGCTCCAGGCTACACATCTAGAGTGCCCAAGCCATCTTTTAGAAGTCTCTTCTAATACTCTTTGCCCAGTTACTTCTAAAGGTATTCTGTATGGTAAGTAACTTTTCTTTTGGAAGCGGAATGCAGAGGTGACTGACAGCATTGGGCATATTTTGAAAGCTGTGAGCTGAGTGCTAAATTATCAAATGCCAATGTAATAAAAAAATAATAAAGTTAGCAGTGCCCTTAGGCTTCTTCAGAGTAATAGTAGTATAAATTTCCAAATAGGTCAAGTTCTCATTTGTAATGAATAAAAGTCCTTGTAGAAAAGGGGTCACTGTATTAAGGTTGGGTTTCCTGAGTAGGTGTCTCTGAAACTGCTCTTCAACCGTTCAGCTCTCCCTGTTCTGCTTCCAGGGAGGTCTTCACTTCAGAATCCAAGACTCCCATCCATCCAGCCTGGTGTCAAGTGGGCTGTTGCTGCCAGAATTATCTTGTGATTATTTGAGAGATGTATCAGTTTCTTCTGAAGTACAATCAACTGTAGAAGCCTTTGTAGCAGGTGTGTAACAAGGCAAGTGCCCAGTGCTGCGGCCATTACTCTCGGAGCTCCCTTTTTGATGAACATGAGGACTCAGCTGCCTCATGAAAGGCTCCAGGGAGAGCAGTGTGCAGTTCTTTGGAGATTTTTCTTTGGCAGCTCTTCATAAAAAACGTATTATCAAAAAAACATCAATGTGAAGGTATATAGGAATGTTCACTAGTTCTTTCTTCCCAGCTATCCAAGAGGAAATTACTTATTATAAAAGTAGCAGTGTGATTACACACACCACTTGTATTAGTGTTAAGATGAGCTTTCTTTCACCATATATTGTATTCATAAGGTGTTTAGTTATAAAAATAGCTTGAAGACTTGTGAGAAGAAAACATTTCTTAGTATCGATAAAAGTAAACTTGCTCTTAAGTTATAAAGCATTTTGGAGAGAATGTAAGATTTATATATGGTAGATTTTCTCAGGCTTAATGTAAATAATTCCATATCCAGCAGCACCAGACTATAGTATGTATTGGTCTGTATTGTATTGGAGCCAGTAAATCAGTCCTGTTTCTGACTTACAAGCCATAAAAAGTGGTACAGTGTCTGTTAGGATTAGAGCACTGGGAAGTTTGGCAGAAATTCCCTATGGTGCTTAAAATTGAGGTGGATTAACTTGGCAGATCTGGCATAGAGCATAACCTCTGCTTACCCCCAAGACATGAACACTTATTTTCATTTTGGCCACCTAGAATATGCTTGTGTCTCAGAATCTGGGTTAACGTGTCATCACCAAGTAACTTTAAATGTCACTTGAACATTTTGCTAAAATGTTT
Organism: Lasiurus borealis; assembly: GCA_004026805.1. Lineage (NCBI taxonomy): Eukaryota > Metazoa > Chordata > Mammalia > Chiroptera > Vespertilionidae > Lasiurus > Lasiurus borealis. The sequence goes on from PVJN01023274.1 coordinate 2,480, forward strand.
TCTTACTATAGTGCTTTAATTAAGACAGAGATGTTCCTTTATGAGACTGTGGACTTATGATTAAGAACTGCTTTTTAGCCCTAGCTGGTTTGGCCCAGTGGATAGAGTATTGGCCTGTGTACTAAAAGGTCCCAGGTTTAATTCTGGTCAAGGGCACATGACCAGGTTGAGGGCTCAATCCCCAGTAGGGGGCGTGCAGGAAGCAGCCAATCAATGACTCTTTCATCATTGATGTTTCAATCTCTCTGTCTCCTTCCCTCTCTGAAATCAATAAAAATATATTAAGGGGAAAAAAATTGCTCTTTAGGAATCCTTCAGTGAGAAAGACTCAAGATCAGCCCACCTTTATCCAACTGTACTTAAGTGTCTTCAGTTTTGGAAGTAGGAGGCTTCCAAAATGACAACTTTGTTTGAACAAAAGGCATCGGTGGCTCAAAATGTAATGAAAACTTCCCTCCTGAAGGTTTTTGTGTTTTGCAGATTATTTTGAGGAAATTATCATATTTTAGGGCTTACGAGACGAATGGATGTATAAGACGACCCCCAACTTTTCCAGTTAAAATACAGAGTTTGGGATGACACCTGGCGTATAAGATGACTCCTGACTTTTGAGAAGATTTTCCTGGGTTAAAAAGTCGTCTTATACACCAGAAAATACGGTAGTTTTTCCCTGGGCAAAGCTTTTAGTGTTTAACAGTAACTGACAGTTGAGGTTTACATGTACATGTGGGTCACTCGTGAATCAAAGGTTTTGGGTTCCTTTTAAGAATGTGAAAGAATCATGGTTTTCAATACACTTCAAGGGAGTGGATTGCTGTCACCACTATTGTTAAGTTTAGAGTTGTGAAGTCCTTTGTCCCTTCTGTTTCTGAGCACTCTGGGTTAGGAATTAGGGGAATGTCAAAACCTTCAGGGAGCATTTAAGAAGGTGGTGGAGGTATAATATTAATGTCCTGTATTTCTTTTAGGGTTTTAAGTGTGTTTACAGTACTCCATTTTGTCCAAGTATTGCCAATATAATTAATGAGTTTATTTTTCCATCATTGTCCTTTTGTGAGTCAACCAGGGGTGAGTAAGCTAATGCTGTGATTAGTTCTGAATTGAGAGTACCATTTCAATGATGGTATTAGTCACTCTATAAGCATTGTATCTTAGTCACTCTGTAAGCATTGTATCTCTACTTTAGAGCAGGGAATATTTTCTAATATTTTTATTCATGTTGGCAGTATCATTTATTTGCCATCTGTTTCAGTTTGATGCCCTCAGTTGATTAAAATTTTTCACTTCTACAAAAGTCAGATTAGACAGAAAGCAGATGTATTTTGAGGTGGAATTGAGGAATAATTGCAAAAGGGACATGAGGAAACTTATCTTTATAGTAGTGGTGATTACTGGAGTGTACACATTTGTCAAATTTGGGTACACATTGTATGCAAACTGTTGATAAGGTGGATGAAAAGGAAAAAATAATTTTAGGTTTTACCTGAGAATTAGGCAAAAAAGAAGGAGCAGCCAGCAAGGTTAAGATGTAGAAAATATTTATATGAAGAAAGGTTAAAAGGCTAGACATGATAGGATGTTTTTATACTAAATTTGAATAAATTTAATTATTGACTAACGACTATGGAAATTTAGTCTGAGAAGTGATTAATAGGTTATGGGAATATGCTAAAACTCTAAGAAAGAAACTGTTAGTTGTGTTGGTTTTCCCAGAAAAGGAATCCTGTGTGCTGAGAAGACAGATTTTTCCTTTTATTTTAATCATGATTTATTTGATCAGCATCTCTAGAATTAGCCTAATTAGTTATTCTGTGTCCCAGTGTCTTCAAAGGTAAAATGAGGTTAATGACATTGTGGTGTTAAGGGTTAATAAAATTATACTATATAGATGATGTACTTAAAACATAGCCTAGCATACTGCTGTAAAAAAACATTTAAGCTAGTTTACCAGGCAGTGAGTGTTGGGACATATAGATTATGTAGTTCAAAAATAGTTTGGGGAAAGGGACGTCCTTACTTCTATGAGCATACTACTATAAGAAAAGCTCTGAAAAATATGGGCATTCAGCAGAAAAGACTGCATGGGATGGGCCTGATCTTTTGTAAGTACTGAGGATCCTGACATTAGAGGAGAATTACCTTTTCCCTAAGCACTATTGCTATAAGAAACTAAGATTCATCTTGTCCTGACTCTAAGGCTAGACTTCTTTAAAAAATTAAAAAGCTAGAATTGTTGAATTTAATAGCAATTGCCTGTGGTGGTCTATAATTGATAACCCCAAATTCCCAAGTAAATATTACACACACACACACACACACACACACACACACATACATACATATAGTAGAATAGTCCTAAGTCGGTTTGGCTCAGTGGATAGAAATCTGCCTGTGAATTGAAGGGTCCCTTGTTTGATTCTGGTCAAGGGAATGTACCTGGTCGTGGATGTGCTGGGGCCAACCATACCAGACACTGATATTTCTCTCTGTGTCTCACCCCTCTTCTACTTCTGTAGAAATCAATGGAAAATATCCTCAAGTGAGGATTAACAAAAATAAATAAAAATAGAACATACTGAGGGGTCTTGTAAGCTAAAACAGGCTAAAGACCTTGCTTAAATTATTTTTCATTGTTAATAGAATAAATGAAAGCCTTTTTGCCAGAAAGATTTGTTGTATAATTTTTTACACTTAAACCTTTCCATTGAACTTTTTGAATGAGTAGCCTTTATATTATCAGTTTCTCTTAGTGCATAGTTGACTATCTCCCTAAAATGATGCTCTAGCTAGAGTTACATTGCTTAAAATAAACATGTATCCTTAAGCCTACAATGTCTTACTTTCTGGGCACAGATTTATACCAGTCCTAGTATAATAAACTTCAAAAAATGTTCAGACCAACATTTGACTATTCTGCATAAGTATGAGTTCTCCTGTGAATATGCCCTATTAACTTCCTTGGTAAAAAAAAAATATTCTCACCTTCACAGTTTCTACTATTTCAGAAAGATTGCCAACCTTTCAGACCTCACATACCACGGGTTGGTGACCACTGACCCTAAACTGAATGTAATTGATTTCTTGATTTTTGGTGTTTAAATTTTAAAACTAAGCATTGTTTGTATTTTATGAAATTTGACTGGTATTATGGCTTATTGATGAGTTTGTTTTGGTGCAATCAGAAAACTGACACTTGGGGACCATTGGAGTATGCTTCTAGGATGAGGGCCATCACCATGGTGAAGACCTAGGATAGAACAGGGTTGGCGGGAGGAAAATGGGTTGAAGACTCAAGGAAGCCTGTGCAAATTTTAAGGTAGATTGCCAAGGGCTGGTCTATGCCCATTGTTAATGTGGCATTCAGAAATCTGTACAAGACAGTGAGTCTGAAGGACTTTGTGGCCTTCATGTTAAAAAAAAATACACAAATCCTTGCTTAAAGTAACGTAAGGACCAGTGAATTCAGCTTAAAAGATAGATGTTTATGTCAGTACTAGAGGCCTGACAAATTTGTGCATGGATTGGGGGGCTCCCTCAGCCCAACCTACACCCTCTCCAATCTGGAAAATCCCTCTCACAAACCAGGACCTCTGGCTCCTAACTGCTCACCTGCTTGATTGCCTCTAACCGCGTCTGCATGCCTGATCGTCCCATGCAGCTTGCTGTTCGGTTGTTACTGTTACCCTAATGGTGTCCCAGACCATTTGCATATTCCTTTATTATTAGTATAGATATGCTGCCCTAGAAGAGAATGGAAGTCTGGATAGGGGAAAGGGTTCTTTGGAGAGGGATGGCATTTAGTCTGATGTCTTTTTTTTTTTTTAAGGTTTATATTTTGGACTTCAGAGAGGAACAAAGAGTGGAGTTGGGGAGAGAGAAACATGAATGATGAGAATCATTGATCAGCTGCCTCCCACATGCCCCTCATTGGGAATCAAGCTGACAACTCCAGCATGTGTGCTGACTTGGAATCGAACCAGGTGACCTGGTTCATATATGGGTCAATGCTCAACTGCTGAGCCACATAAGCTGGGCACTACACACACGCACACACGCACGCACGCACTAGTGGCCTGGTGTATTTTTTAAAATATATTTTATTGATTTTTTTACAGAGAGAAAGGGAGAAGAATAGAGAGTTAGAAACATCAATCAGCTGCCTCCTGCACACTCCTCACTGGGGATGTGCCCGCAATCAAGGTACATGTTCTTGACTAGAATCGAACCTGGGACCTTTCAATCCACAGGCTGATGCTCTATCCACTGAGCCAAACCAGTTTTGGCATATAGAATATTTTTTATCTTCATCTAGGATATACTTACTGATTTTAGAAAAGGGGGAAGAGGGCAGAAACATTGATGTGAGTGAGAACCCTTCCATGTGTGCCTTGACTGGGATCCAGGCTGCAATCTAGAAATGTGCGCGCCCTGACCAGAAATCAGTTAATATTGAATTAGTGTTCCAGTGCATGAAATTTGTACATGGGGGTGGGGTGTTCCTCACCCCGGTCTGCACCCTCTCCAATCTGGGATCCCTTGAGGGATATCTTAACTGCTGGTTTAGGCCTGATCTTATAGGTCTAAACTGGTAGTTAGACACCACTCTCTCAATCTGGGACTGCTGGCTCTTAACTGCTTGCCTGCTGGCCTGCTTGCCCCCAACTGCCTTCCCCTTGGCCCTGCTACCATGGTTTTGTCCAGAAGGTCTCCCAGTCTAATTAGCATATTACCCTTTTATTAGTATACCCTAGAGGCCTGATGCATGAAGATTCATGCAAGAATTGGCTTTCCTTCCCCTGGCTGCCGGCACTGCTTTCCCTCTGGCAAGGAGCCACCTTTCTGCCTTTTTGCTCTGGTCCAGAGCTGCCTTTCCGCCTTCCCACGCTGACCAGAGGCCCAGAGCTGCTGAGGCAGTGCAGAATGCCTGCATCATCGCCCTGCCCCTGGCTACTTGGTGCCTGCATATGCAAATTAACCAGCCTTTTTGTTGGGTTAATTTGCATACTTCTGATTGGCTGGTGGGCATCGCAAAGATACAGTCATTTTGCATCTTTCTCTTTTATTAGTTAGATGCTTACATTCTATTGCCCCTAGTGTCAACTTCTGTGGACTCATTGAACACTAGTTAAGATCATTTATTTTTATTTTGTACTTATTAGTAGAAATTTTGTTGTATACCAACCTTTTGGACAATGTTCCAAACAACTGAGCCACACCAGCCAGGGCTCTGATGCCTTTTTAAAAATCAGTTATCAGTAAATGGTTTAGGATGTACAGTGAACTTAGTTTATACCTGGTTTTAAATTACAATAGCATTTTTGTGTTTCTGGCGATTGGCAACTTAATTTTAACTCTAACTACAAGGTTTTGAGGAAGTAGTTAAAGATCATTAACTAAAATTTATAGAAAATGACTTAGGATTGCAAAGTTGTTAAATGACATAGCCAGGACCAGGACTTCTGACTTCTCGTTCAGCTAATCAGCTTGCCTCATAAGACATATTGCTAACCTGACCTAGTCAGTCTATAACAAATTTTCTCTTATGTCACCCTCCACTTCCACTGACTTCTATTACTTACCTTCCATCTACTCTAACATTTTATTTAGAAAACATTTATTTGATTTACCTGGTAGCATGCTATGTTATCTGGCTGGCAATATATTGAAACTCAGTATTTTAATTTCTTGGCTGTTGATACTTAATTCACTAATTCATAATCTTTCTTCCCTTAAAATTAGTAAATTATATTATGGAAGAATTATAAAACAAGATGATTAATAACAAACTGGGTCTGCAACTTTATGTAAATAAGGTGACCATATTGACTTATAATAAACTGCATATGTGTGGATTATCTTCTCATAATCGAACTTTTTATAAAAATATTATATAAAGTATACACTTTTAAATGGGCACTAAAGTGTTTCTGAAAGTGTTGAGTGATCATACAGAGTCCTCATTCAATTAGGCATTTAGCATACTTTTTTTTGACAACTCGCACACTAAAGTTAACTACTGAAATAATATGAATTTTTAAACACCTTCTGTTTTGACAGTTTGTTGCATATTCTAAGGACCCAGACATAAGGATTGGTGGCCCGTCTCTTGTTTTTCCTGGTTTATGACTTTCGGCTTTGTGGAATACGGCTGAGATGAAAGGATTTATTGACGATGCAAACTACTACGTTGGCCTGTTGGATGAAAGAACAAACCTTGGAGATGTTATTGATAATTATGTTAATGAACATACCCTGGTGAGTGCACTGTCTCACGTTTCTGATTTCTAAAATGCCAATGCTTTATTTCCGAGATATTAATCTAATAAAGTAGCTGCTCAGATGTTAATTTTGTCTTAACACTCCCCTTTCCCCTTGAATAGGAATGAGGTTTTCTTTCCAGCCCACATTTTAAAAAACATGCTCCCTGATAGCCCTTTCCCTGCTCTGCCCTTGACTGAGAATTGAACCTTCCATCCTGCAGTGCTGGGGGCTCACACTATAACCGCTGGAATTGCACTGACCAGGGCTAGATCTTCATTTATATTTCAGATAATCTGGTGTATTTGGGTTGAGAATTGATCATTTACATTGAATGCTTACACTCTACTTTCCCTAGTGTCAGTTTCTATAAAATCATATTCATGATTACTTAAGATCATTTATTTTTATTTTTTGCTTATTGGTAGAATTATTTTTGTTTATCACCTAACTGGTAGAATTTGCTTTTTTATTGGAGCTAATTTCCGATATTCCCCAAATTTGTTGATTTATTTTTCATGTTACTGAATAGGCTGGAAAAAACTTGTTCTTCTAGGGGCAGGTAAATAGAGAAAAATAAAACCAAAATATGATTCTCCTCTTGATTTTTATAGATGTGCTCACCTTCCCCCACCCCAGCAAAGTTCCTTTGTTTCTGTCTTATCCTGCCATCAAAATTCTTGGGGGTAGGGAGAGCCACACTTTGTCATACTATTCATTCTATTCTATAGCAGTCACTCTTCAGTTAATCTCTCATGATCTTTGACATTCTCTTTTCATCTGTTCTTATTTACAGTCTCAAATATCCCACATTTAATTAAATAGCTGTGCCCTCAATGATTTTACTTAATTGTATGGCTGAAGATTGATTTACAACTGAATATCTTATTTCTCTTGCTGGTACTTAAAATTGCTTTTTTTTTTTCATGTTAAAGTAAAAATAAATCTGTCTTCAGGACATTAGAAATGGCATGTCTTGTAAGGATGGGGTAATTTCAGTACAACAGTCTCATATCTGCCACTCATAGCCCATAATTTCCAATCATGTCTATTTCTTGGCATGTTTCAGTAGTATATATATTTTTTTAAAATATGTTTAAAAAATTGAAAGCAGTCATATTAGCTTCATGGCTTTCAAAACAATATTTGATGTTGTATATTCTAAATAAGATTATTTTATCTGCCAACCAATGTTTTCTCATTGACGTTTACAATCATCTCTATACCCTGGGAGTAGGCACAGCTTTTTAAAATCATTACAGATCTTCCTCGAGTTCCTAATAAAATCACTTTTTATTTGAAGAAAGGATATTTATACTCTGGTTTATCTGATATTTACTATACTTCTGGAATTTTAATTTAATTTTGCCTTTTAAAATAGTGGTATGGAAGGAAATAGATAATCTCCTTCTCCTTCCTCTACTCATAAAAAGTAAAATTGAGATAATTCTGAAATAGAAAGTCATTATAATATTTTAAAATCAAAGTAGAGAATATTTTATATGCCACAATATAGCACAGCAAAAAGTCATTAAACAAACAAACAAATGTGTTTAGATTAGATTCTCCTTTGTTTGCTCAACCTAGGTTAATTCTTCCACAAGCCTTAAATGTAGTGTATAAATAATACATGTTTGGCTCATTGGTGGAGGAAAATGGGAGTTCTTTCCTACTCAGTGGTACTCTATTTTCAGTAGGTTGTGACTATTTCTCTTCTCTCTTTTTTTTCATGAATATAATAGACAGGGAAGAAGGCATTTTTTGTGGGAGATCTTGGAAAGATTGTGAAGAAACACAGCCAGTGGCAGAATGTAGTGGCTCAGATCAAGCCATTCTACACAGTAAAGTGCAACTCTACTCCAGCTGTTCTTGAGATTTTGGCAGCTCTTGGAACTGGATTTGCTTGTTCCAATAAAGTAAGTTTTTTTTTTTCTTCATTATTTTGCTATCCTACCTAATAAAAGGGTGATATGCAAATTGACTGTGCCTCAGCTATATCCCCCAAGCCACGGCCACCAGCCCATCAGAGCGAGTTTGCAAGTTAAACCAACCAAGATGGTTATGGCCACCGAAGCAGGGGAGAGGCTTGGGTTACACCTGTCAATGGAGGAAGCCAAGCTTTCTGCAACCCTGGCCTTCCAGGCCTTCACTTAAGGCAACGAAGTTTCAATGGCTGTGAAGCAAGCAGAAGGCTTGGCTCTGCTCCAGGCTACCAAGTGTCAATTGTGGGAGATAAATAAATCCCAGATACCAGGGCCTTTGCTTGGGTTGCCAGGAGGCGTGGCTGGCCTGCAAACCACCACAGGCCCCTCATCCATGCCACCCCATGCCCCAAAGGAACACCCACCCTGATCCAGGATACCCTTCAGGGCAAACCAGTTGGCCCCCACCTGTGCACCAGGCCTCTGTCCTATCTAATAAAAGAGTAATATGCAGATTGACCATCACTCCAACGTACAAGTTGACTGCCCCCATGTGGTCAAAAGATTCTGCCCCATGTGGACACAAGATGGACAGCAGGGGGAAGGCAGTTGGGAGGGACCAGGCCTGCAAAGGAGGGTTGGGGGTGATCAAGTCTGCAGGGAGAGGGCAATTAGGGGTGACCAGGCCCACAGGGGAGGACAGTTGGAGCAAACAGACTGGCAGGGGAGTAGTTAGCGGGTGATCAGGCTGGCAGGCAGAAACAGTTAGCGGCAATCAGGAAGGCAAGCAGGGAAGCAGTTGGATATCAGCAGTCCTGGATTGTGAGAGGGAGGTCCGACTGCCCATTTAGGCCCGATTCTATCTGGACATCCCTCAAGGGGTCCCAGATTGGAGAGTGAGCAGGCTGGGCTGAAGGATGGACCCCTTCCCACCCCTACTTCCCCATGCACAAATTTTGTGCACTGGGCCTCTAGTTAAAACTATAATACTTAAAAATTAACTTTTGGTTACCCACAACAGTTAAGAGAAAAACTTTAAGGAAATTTGACTTTTGGATAGGGTTTTGAAAAACTTTTGTTTAAATTTGCAGCCTAATAGGGGAAATTATTCAACTTTTAAGTGTGCTATCAATGAAAGGAAAGTTTCAGTGAGATGAGACTTTTAAAAGTTTTCTTGCCGAGACCGGTTTGGCTCAGTGGATAGAGCGTCGGCCTGCGGACTGAAGGGTCCCGGGTTCGATTCTGGTCGGGGGCATGTACCTTTCTTGCGGGCACATCTCCAGCATGGGGTGTGCAGGAGGCAGCTGATTGGTGTCTCTCTCTCATCAATGTTTCTGACTTTCTATTCCTCTCCCTTCCTCTCTGTGAAAAATCAATAAAATATATTAAAAAAAAAAAACGTTTTCTTTATCTTTAACTGACACTTCCCCTCCCCCTCATTCCTTCTCTCTTTTTTAAAAATATATTTTTATTAATTTTAGAGAGGGAGAGAAAGAGATAGAAACATCAATGATAGAGAATCATTGATTGAATATTTCCTGCCCACCCCGTACTGGGGATCGAGCCCCCAACTGGAATTGAACCTGGGTTCTTTCGTCCATAGGGCGACCTTCGATATCCACTGAGCCAAACCAGTTAGGGCTATTCCTCATTCTTAGGCTAGACCTAGCTAGGTCAAGTTACTTCTGATAACGAGTAATGTTCTAAATTAAGAAATCTGTCTAGTAGTAATTCTACCTTTTAAAAGGTTTTAACAGGGTTGTATAGTAAGCGTTGCCCGAATATGTACTGTGACATTATGTAATACAAATTTAACCTCTTTTAATTTGAATTTAACAAAAAATAAATAAAAATACAAGGTAGTAATTGACTGAAAAGTAATAGAAAATTTGCCTTTTAGATGACACTGTTTAACATCTATTTTTACAGACTGAAATGGCGTTAGTGCAGGAATTGGGTGTGTCTCCAGAAAACATCATTTACATAAGTCCTTGCAAGCAAGTCTCTCAGATAAAGTATGCAGCAAAAATTGGAGTGAACATCATGAGCTGTGACAGTGAAGTTGAATTGAAGAAAATTGCACGTAATCATCCAAATGCCAAGTAAGTGTAAAACTTAGTACCTGGATAGATTATCCTACTTGCTTAGGGTTTGGGTTTGTCTTATCCTGGGAAAAGGAGGCAATTCTGTAGAGCAGAGGTGTGTAATGTAATTATTTTAACTTATTTAAAATTTCTATATAGAAAATGCTAATTTTTATTGGGTATTTCTGACAGTTCATATATATGGAGTTAGGATGAGATAAGGACAGTTTAGGGGATGAATTTATAATTTTTAATTTAAAGAAGATGTGCTTGGTGGGATAAAAATTAGGACCACAGCTATATTTTATAACCACCATTAACCCTGCTAGTTATGTCCTGTTAGGAACAGGGTGCATTTTGGTCAGCTTTTTTCCCTGGTTAGCTAAGGATATATTTTGCCCTTAGCTGTAGCTCTTGAATGGTTGTCCTTAGTGATTTGAGTGATTTCTTTAAAGTCCACACTTCTATTTAAACAGGAAGTGTAATTTTTTTTTTTACTTTGTATTCCAAGGTTGTTTTATAAATTCAAAAATTTACTTTTTAAAAGCTAAAAGTTTTGCCCTCACCGATTTTGCTCAGTAGGTAGAGCATCGGCCTGCCGACTGAAGGGTCCCAGGTTTGATTGTGGCCAAGGGCACATGCCCTGGTTGCAGGCTCCATCCCCAGTGGGGGGATTGCAGGAGGCAGCCAATCAATGATTATCATCACTGATGTTTTTCTCTCTCCTTTCCTCTCTGAAATCAATGGAGAAATATATATATATTTTTAAAAAGGCAAAAATAATCTCAAGAGGACTTCAGCATATACTTAGTATAGTATATTAGCACAAAATTATTTGCTTGCTTTGCTTTTTTAAAAATTGATTTTGGAGAGGAAAGGAGAGGGAGAGAGAGATAGAAACATAGTGATGAGAGAGAAAAATCTGTCGGCTGCCACCTGCATGCCGCACAACCCAGACATGTGCCCTGACCAGGAATGGAACCGTGACTTCTGGTTCAGAGGTCAGTGCTCAACCAGAGCCATGTGGGCTGAGCATGTTTGCTTACTTTGAATGAATTATATGTTCCTGGAAATGTGTATCCATATTTTCCTAGTATATTTATAATTTTCTTAAGTGATGTTAATGTAATCCTGAGAAAGGCATTCTGATAGGATTGATTACCCTAAAAACCTTTGTGGGCTCTATCAGAAAATTTTCTAGAGAACTCCCTCTAAAACTTTCTGTTGCATGATCTTCTAAAGATAAGCCCTGATTTGGATGGAATGTTTATTGTGTTAAATTGTAGATGGAATGGTATATTTTTGCTAGAATTTATTGTACCCATAGACAGAACAATTTAGTTTTTATCAGACTTGCCCATTCATCATCAGTCTTTCACCAAAACTTCCTATCTAGGAAAAACAGTATTTGTGTATTTGCAGTTTTTAGTGGTTTTATAATTATTTGAATATCTCATGATAATTTTCTCTAGATTGTCCTGGTTTGAAAGGAAATACCAAATAGATTTAAATTGGTAGTCTGAAAAGCTTTTATACAAATTAAATAACTGAAGGCTTCCCAAAATTTTTGTTACATATAAGAAATTAATAGGAATGTTCAGAATAAGTGGGTGGAAAGTTCGTGGCTAGAATAATTTAGAAATCTGAAGCCCTAATATTTTTACTGAAAAAATGATGGCATTGCTATTCAATTTAGTCTTTCCAGGTGGATTTATGGACTGATGGACTTCATTTGAAAGTAATGTCTTTCATTACAGAGCCTTACCTATCCTTGCTGCTACAACAGAGTCTTAACTTCCTATTTCCAAATTCCATCCTTTTAAGCTTCATGCTTTAGGCCCTAATTGCTAGTTTTCTCTCTATACAGGATTGTTTTTCATTAGGTTCACTTGATTCATCCGTCGCTGGATTTGGGAACACTGGCAACGTAATGAAAATTTCTACAATCTTCAGGCTTCACATGTGCTGATGATGATGTAAACCAACTCTGCCCCAATCATCTTCCCCTTTCTTAGGGTCTTACTACATATTGCAACAGAAGATAATACTGGAGATGAAGAGGGGAACATGAAGTTTGGCGCTACCCTGAAGAACTGTAGGCATATCTTGGAATGTGCTAAGGAACTTGATGTCCAAATGATTGGGGTTAAGTGAGTATTTGTTTTAAAATCACTTTATGATCATAATCTTTGACTTAGGATTATTGATTTAAGACTTCATTCGTATGAACTCATAGATTCAACTTCCAGTTTTGTATATTTTTTATTTAAATATATGTGTGTGTATAGTGTAGGAAAAAACTAAATATGCTTTATTCTTTACACTATTTTATGCTTCTATCTCCCATCTAATTTTCTGAGTTGCCATTCCATTGCTAGTCCACTACAGTACAAGATCTTGCTTTTTAAATTGTTCATAAAGATGAATGAAGAATCATCACTGTTAATCACTACTTTAGGTGACAATGTTGACATATATTTGAGAGTTTTCATATTTCAACTCAATTTTATTTTTTAAGTTAAGAGTTTCCGGGAAATAACTTTTTGGGGGAGTAAACTATGAATTTTAACAGATTTATGTAATCACTGCCACAATCAGAGTATAGTCATACCTCAGTTAAATTTAAGTATTCTCTTCTAAATCTGTCACTTAAGTAATTTTGACACGTTTAAATGTGTAATACTCAAGTGATTTAATGTTTATTTGTATTTCACAGTGGACAAAATTTTATTTTGTCAGATAAAATTACACATTTATATTAATGGTTTTTGTGGCCCAATTTTATTGGTGGAACTTGTTACTCTACCATATCTGCAGAAACCTTCTCTTCCCCAATCTGATAGCCATGAATCATGAATACATTAAGTATTGTAACTTGATAATTAGAAGTTAGAGCTTTTAATACTTGAACTATTTGGTAAAGTTAAGGTAAATACTTAATTGTGTCAATATGATGAATGAGAATTGAAAGGAATTACAGGAAAGCCCTCTGAAATTTGCTGCTACTTTAAATTTATTACTTTATTTCTTTCAGATTTCATGTTTCAAGTGCTTGCAAAGAATCTCAAGTATACGTACATGCTCTGTCTGATGCTCGATGTGTGTTTGACATGGCTGTAAGTTTTTTCCTTAAATTTTGATATATCAGGTTGTTAGAAAAACACTTCTATCTCTGAATTTATTTATGACACACACCTTACTTATTTTTTTTCCATTATAAGCAGAGTTCCATACATTTCATTTTAAAAGTGGGTGAAAGAATTAGTGATTTATTTGTCTACAAAATAGTACAGACAACATCAGGAAGCTAACATATATAACATTTAATTAATCTGCTTATGTTAGGAACCAAAAAACTTACTGTATTCAATGTCAGAACAGATATTTATCAATCTGGGAGGGACTTTTCAAAATGTTCCTATTTTTCATCTCTAGGGAGAATTTGGCTTCACAATGAACATCTTAGACATTGGAGGAGGCTTCACAGGAAGTGAATTTCAATTGGAAGAGGTAAACTATTCAGTGGGTGGACATACTGGAATAATCTCTCATTCTTTGCTAATTAGGTGGTAGATGAGTAAGTAGCCTAGGGTTTTTACAGTGGCAGGAACATCTGTGACATCTGTTTAAAATTTGATTCTAAGAAAATAAGCAGGCAATGAGAAGACCTACCTAACTGATAAGTTTAATAATTTTTTTTTCTGTATCATAACTTTATCATAAAAAAGCTTCTATTCTGTTGTGCTCTTATGGACTGCTTAATGGCACAAATTCACAACTTGGAATAACTTAAGCTATTTTATCCATGAGTACGTCGCTCCTTAATTTCCTGCTCTGTCCTCCTCCACATTCTTAAATACCTAAAAACTGATTTGAAATTTTGCTCCCTTGTTGATAGAGAGGAATGTGGCTTAATTTGAATTGTCTAATTCAATATTGAAACTATAATGTGGGATTTAAAATCCATAGGTTAATCGTGTTATCAGCCCTTTGTTGGATGTCTACTTTCCTGAAGGATCTGGCATTAAGATAATTTCAGAACCTGGAAGCTATTATGTGTCTTCTGCATTTACACTTGCAGTTAATATCATTGCAAAGAAAGTTGTTGAAAGTGATAAATTTTCCTCTGGAGGTAAGTTACAAAGTTTATAGTTTCTTCTGTTAGTTGATAATTCCAGTTACTCTGAAGATGAATTTTTCAGATACTATAGTGTAATTGTATTGTAGGACATTTTATGCATTATATAGGTGGGTGGTCTTCAGCCAGCTATAAACAGTAAGGGATCTTTTCAAAATGTCCATCTGAATGCAACTCTCATATGCTAATGTTGAGCTAGACATTTTAGATACATTTCCTCCAGGTGATTCTCATTGCTTGGTAAGCAGTTTTTTATTCTGTGTGTTTTTAGTCACATGAGTCATAGGGAGAATCTGCCTTGTACTTTCTTACATAACAAAGGCCAACAGAGTCCTTTTAATCTAGACAGTCTAAATTTATCACATTTATTTATTTTCAAAATCACTATTTAAAAAAAATACTTTTATTTCAGAGAGTAAGGGAGAGGGAAAGAGAGAAACATCAGAGATGAGAGAGATCATAGATCGGCTGGCTCCTTGCATGCCCCCCACCGGGGATCAAGCCTGCAACCCAGACATGGGCCCTTCACCAGAATCGAACCTGGGACCCTTCAGTTTACCGACTGACGCCCTATCCACTGAGCCAAACTGGCTAGGGCTAAAAGTATCATTTTTAAAAAAATGGGTGGGAAGATACTATTCTACATTATCGCTTGTCGGTCTTTTGGCTAAGATCAAGTGTAGTATCTACATTAAGGAGACTACTTCCCATAGTTTTTTTCCCCATAAATAAGAAAGAGTAAGGTAGATGTGTGTTTTTTTTTACCTTTGAGTTCTTAATAAACATACTTATATATCAAAAGCTGTGAGAATGATACACCACAGTGCACATTTGGTTTCTCTCTTTCCCTGTGAAACTCCCTTTTCAACAGTGAGAAGCCTAGCTCCCATTATTCCCCCCCCTCACTTGGTTAAGCCTAGAGCACACAGAAGGGGTTTCCAGAATAGCTAATCCACACAGTGCACAACAGCAAGCCATTTAACGACCAAGCAGGTCAAACTCAAAGGCTAGCTCAGGCCAAATCAAAGTTTACGTTTATGTGGGTTGCAAAAAAAAAAGCTGCTATTTTCATAGAAACATAGGTTTATTTTGAGACATGCTGAATACAAAGGGCTGAAATAAATGAGTCATCGGTAACATAAAATAATAGAACATTTTAATAAGAATGAATATTTTCTCCTGAACATTAACTTACCAGACACTGATTAACTGCACAAATTCGTAAGTGTAATGCAAGTAAATCTATTTTTCTTGTTCTCCGAAAGCAAAATATTTCCTGTTGCACACACCAAACAAGTCAAGACAAACTAATGACACTGTGGCAATTGGCTGCTAAAATATTTGCTGCTAGTATTAGTGGGGAGAAATGGTGTGCCTGCACGTAAGGCATGTAAGGGAAACGAATGCAACGTGATTATAGTAATCAGTTATTAGCAAACGTTGTAGTTCATTATTAATAACTAGAGGCATAGTGCATGAAAATCGTGTGTGGGGGAGGGTGGCCTCAGCCCAGTCTGCACCCTCTCCAATCTGGGACCCCTCAAGGGCAGTTGGACATCCCTCTCACAATCCAGGACTGCTGGCTCCCAACTGCTCGCCTGCCAGCCTGATCACCCCCTAACTACTCCCCTGCCAGCCTGTTTGCTCCTAACTGCCCTCCCCTATAGACCTGGTGTTCCCTCTTCCCCCAAACTGTTCTCCCATTCAGGCCTGGTCACCCCTAACTGCCCTTTCCTGCAAGCCCAGTCAGCCCCAACTTCCCTCCTCTACCAGCCTGGTCACCCCTAACGGCTCTCCCCTGCCAGCTTGATCACCCCAACTGCCCTACCTTGCAGGCCTGGTCCCTTCCAATTGCCCTCCCCTGTTGGCCACCTTGTGTCCACATGGGGGCAGCCATTTGTGTGTTGGAGTGATAGTCAATCTGCATATTACTCCTTTATTAGATAGGATAGAGGCCTGGTGCACAGGTGGGGGCCATCTGGTTTGCCCTAAAGGGAGTCCTGGATCAGAGTGATGGCTCCTTTGGGCCATGGGGTGGCCTGGAGGAGGGTCCTGTGGTTGGTTTGAAGGCCAGCCATGCCTCCCGGTGACCCAAGCAGAGGCCCTTCTATTTATCATCATCATCTTCTTTTTTTTTTTTTTTTAATATATTTTATTGATTTTTCACAGAGAGGCAGGGAGAGGGATAGAAAGTCAGAAACATCAATGAGAGAGAGACATCAATGAGCCGCCTCCTGCACACCCCCCATTGGGGATGTACATGCCCTTGACCAGAATTAAACCTGGGACCCTTCAGTTTGCAGGGTGATGCTCTATCCACTGAGCCAAACCGGTTTGGGCTTAACTTAAATATTTTGAGACTAGAGGCCCTGTGTATGATATTGGGGTGGGGGTTTTCTCAGCCTGGCCTGCACCCTCTTGCAGTCCAGGACCCCATGACTTAGGCCTGCTCCCGCCACCTTTGCTGTGCTTGCCAGCCATGAGCCCCGCTTCTGGCTGAGGGGCGTTTCCCCCTGAGGGAGCACACTGACCACCAGGAGGTAGGTAGCTCTTGCATTGAGCGTTTGCCCCCTGGTGGTCAGTGCACATCATAGTGACTGATTGTTCCGCTGTTCAATCAATTTGCATGTTAACCTTTTATTATATAGAATGTGAAAAGTAGGAGTCAGTTGTATAAATTTTTAATGTATTTGATATGCATTTCATGATAGCTATTAGAGGTACGTTACGGTAAATTCACCTTCATTTTTTCTTCTTTATTTCAGTAGAAAAAACCGGAAGTGATGAACCAGCCTTTGTGTATTATATGAATGATGGTGTTTATGGTTCTTTTGCAAGTAAACTGTCTGAGGACTTGAATACCATTCCAGAGGTTCACAAGGCAAGTTCTATTACAAATAATATTAAATCTGTTCACTTGGCACTTTGTAAATTAAGCTGATACTTTTAAGATGTACCCTAGTTTTTGAAGAAGTACTTTAGGTTAGGGACTAGTGCCCTTTTATGAGGACCTGCATTCTTCTGGCTTTAGTCTGTTGCTTTAGATGAGTTATGAAGGGCTCTACTGACCCTGGTCTAGACCTGCCTTTCATGGCACATTTGATCTGAGATAGAAATAAAAAATGCTCTTATCTATCCTCAAATTCAGTACCTGCATGAGTGAAAACTTAAACTTTAAAATACCTTTTCTTTCCTACAGAAATACAAGGACGATGAGCCTCTGTTTACAAGCAGCCTTTGGGGTCCATCCTGTGATGAGCTTGATCACATTGTGGAAAAGTGTCTTCTTCCTGAGCTGAATGTGGGAGATTGGCTTATCTTTGATAACATGGGAGCAGATTCTTTGCATGAACCATCTGCTTTTAATGATTGTCAGAAGCCAGCTATTTATTTCATGATGTCATTCAATGATTGGTAAGGTGTTTTTATTTTAAAGCAGATTAGATATTTGAGGTGACAGAATGTTTGCCAATTTTTAAAATACACACACACACATATTACTGATTTCAGAGAGGAAGGGAGAGGGAGAGAAAGGTAGAAATGTCAATGATGAGAGGCATTAATTGGCTGCCTCCTGCACATGCCACACGGGATTGAGCCCACAAACCGGGCATATGCTTTGACCAGGAATTGAACATGACCTCCTGGTTTAGAAGTCCACATTCAATCACTGAGCCATGCCGGCTGGGCACTAATTTTAATTTTGTGATGAGTGCATAACTTATAAGTAATAGCAAAACGTTCATCTTTTAAAGGTGACTGAAAGATATTTTACTGTCTGTTAAGTAGTTCCGTGATCTTTGTGCATAAATTACGAACTATACTTGTCTTTTTCTCTTTGTGTAGGTATGAGATGCAAGATGCTGGAATTACTTCAGACACGATGAAGAACTTCTTCTTTGTGCCTTGCATCCAGCTGATCCAAGAAGACAGTTTTTCCACTGAAGCTTAAAACAGGCATTAACGCTTCTTTAGATCTGAAGTTGCAGGTTAAGCTTGTCTGGTCTACATTCCAGTGTGGAAAAAATTCAATCAATCTTATTCTGTTAATTCTTTTGGAAACAAACTACTAGTAATAACTATTGGGACCAGACAAAAACAGCTTTCATCTATAATTCATTGGGGGTTAATTGTGAGATTTAGATGATGTATCCAGATTTAAACTTACCAGTTTGTTCTGCCCCTTAAGCGTTTAAAATAAAATATGCAACAAAATGGATGACTTAGTGGAGATGGAAGCCCATTAATTGGGTTCCCCATTAAATCGTTTACATACAAGTACACAGTTTTTATACTAAGGATTCGTGTTTAAAGTCTTGTAAAGTTAATGTCTTTCACCCAGATATATCAGATGTCAGTGGAAGACCAGTGTGACTTCATTAGATACGTTTAGTGTATTTAGAAAGTGTAAATTTGTGCTTTGAACTGTAGTTTAATAAATGTAAAATTGCATCATAGTATTTGTTGTATTTGACCTAATGTAACCCTTGTATGATTGCAATAAAATTTTGTGTAGATTTTACTGTTTTTTCAGGCTAAAACTTTGGGAAAGGGGCTAGCTAGCAAAGGTAGTTTTGAAATAGATGTGTATATGGACTGTTTTGAAGGTTATTTTCTTTTATAGCCCACTTAAATTTAGTTTGACTCAGTACATTTCAGTTATTTAACTAGTAATTTAAATAAAATGTTTCATTGTGAAGTTCAGATGCATCATGGAGAGTTGATATGCAGTAAGCATGATGTTTAACAATTTTAACACCAAAAATGTTAATCCTGCATAAACCAATTGTAATAATAGGTGTTTCTGTATAGATAGAATGCATAGAGTAACTTAGTAAATATTTGAATCACAAATCTTTTGGCTGAGATGGACAATTCTATTAAATACTCTGAGTAACCTGGGGGGAGGAAAATAGTGCAGAAAACTCTGCAGCACACTAAAACTTAAAGAAGGGCTACATCTATTCCCAGAAACCTGATACTCTTTTGCATGGAATATTCCTTAATTTCAGAGTTGTGAGGGGCTGAGGGTGAGTCGCACCTATTTCCAGTTTCTCAGTTTGCAGTGATTTCAAACTTTAGGGGTTTGTTTTGTTATTTAGCCAATCGATTAGTTGTGTTTTTTTTCCCCATTTGTTCAGCTTAGTTATTGCTTTTAATTCTTTTCATACTAAAATTTTATGGTGATTGGGGGGAAGGGAGTTAGGGTCACTTATCTGACTGTTGTTGCCAGGAATTTGCATTGTTCACGGCTAGTATATTAGTAATCCTAGATCTCAGAATCATAATAGTAATAAAATAAACAACAGGGGTCATATTTTCCTAACTTACTCTATGTTCAGATGTAGAATTTCTGTCTCCCAAGAGGAAATGTGACTTCACTTTGGTGCCAATGGACAGAAAATTCTACCTGTGCTACATAGGAGAAGTTTGGAATGCACTTAATAGCTGGTTTTTACACCTTGATTTCAAGGTGGAAAGAAATTGATCATGAATCTCAATAAATTTCACTTAAACCAGTAGGTGCTTAATATTTTTTGATTTGATTAATGCCCATTTGAATTTTATGGGTTCTACTAATAAAAAAGTTTAGGACCCCAATCCATTGTCATCTTATACCTTGGACTTTGCCAAGGTATAATATGGGGTTTTATGCAAAATTCCAAGCTACCATGCAACTTTTTTTAACTGAAAAAAAAAGGAGGAATTGTTCCCAACCTTTTTTGCATATTGTGCTTCGGTCCAGAAATGCCAGATCTTTTAAAAGATGTTGCAATTTTGAGTCTGTGGCTTGACTACACAACCTTGAGCTTCATGGCGTATCAATGGAGCTGCTCTATAACAGCTCAAAATTGCAAATCCACATGTGAATGATATGGTAACTTAAAGAAATGTCTGTATTGTATTTGAAGACTGTTTGCCATAAATCTGAAGTTTGAACTTATGTATTTCAATTTGTATGTTAAAAAGTACTAAATTAATGTAACAACCTTTTTTAATTTACAATATTGTAATCTCGGTTCAGAATTTAACTGAATATAAAACCCAAATGATTTCTATATAGTAAATTGAACTGTAAAGGTAACTCGTGTGTGATTCTGAATACACAGATAAAATGTTTTTTATTCCTCCTCACGTTTTATTTTGATGGCTTCTATTGTGAAAGTTAAAATTCCCTATCAGCTTCGTATATTAGCTTGCTGAGCATTATTTCAGAATCTTATTTTATTACAGAGCAACAAACGGAATTTGGTAAAATGATGTGGGCATTACAGAGGGAATAATGAAGATTTTGATAAAATCCACTGATAGCCACATTTTCTTGACACATTAACTAGCCAGCCTCCTGACAATTTTAAACTAAGTCTTCCACATTGAAGTCACTGTAATTTTTAAAATATAATTTACTGATTTTCCATAGAGAGGGATAGAGAGCTAGAAACATCAATGAGAGAGAAACATCAGCTGCATCCTGCACGCTCCCTACTGGGGCTGTGCCCAAAACCAAGGTTACATGTCCTTGACCGGAATCAAACCCTGAGACCTTTCAGTCCCCAGGCCCACGCTCTATCCACTGAGCCAAACTGGTTTCGGCAAGTTACTGTAATTGTCCAGCCTGAAGGCAAACTAGAAGTATGGTGTAGATTTGCAGGCGCAGGCCTTCATAATGGCCCACGAGTAAGGAGAACCAGTGCTGGTCTCTACTGGCCATTTGATGGAGACTGATCTCCACCTCTTTTTAAACCAATGAACTACCTGTAAGGTGGCTGCATTTTTTATAGCAAAAGAATGTTACACCTACAATTTCTGGGACTTTTTTGGGGTGAAACAGATTTGGGTCATGGGTCATTTGGGCTGAACATTTTGCTAGCTTTGCTAATTAGGGGCAGGGAAAGGACAGAAATAGGAAAGTGCTCTAGGTTTGAAGAAATTCTGGTTATGTATGATTATTTGGGCAAGTTAGAGCTAACCTGAAAAGTAGCGGTTCCTACTCTGAAGTATACGGAGGGGTTTTGTGGGTGTGAAATGTGTCTTAATCACAGTACATATTTCCACCCGGAAAGGCGTATGGCTAGGGGAACATGAAACCACTCCAGGCAGAAGGCACTCAGACTCCGTGTTACACAGTTGATGGATTTGGGTTTGTTTTATTGGGAATGGGCTGGGCAGACATTTGTATTGACAGTGAATAGAAGGCTTTTTTCTGCCCATCATCCTCACTTTGTTGTCTTGGACTTGAGAAGCAATTCCATGGTTTTAAAGGCTTTAGCAAATTCTAACTCAACCATAATATCACTTATGCCTGTCAACAGCCTTTGCGGTTGATGGCTTCGTGAGAAAATCAGCAGTGGATCAATTATGGGAAGTGGGTGAATTAAGAATCTGCAACTGACAGATGACGTGATGGCGCGTTGGCAGTAGAAACAGGGTTACGTTAACAGATGATCTTGCAGTGAACTAGTGGAATCCTCCGCTTGAATGTAGTCTCAGATACTAAAGCTTTTCCTAAATAATGGTGCCAGACTTCACGTAGGGCGTGCTGGTGCCTGCAACCTTGTCACCAGTTTCTAGCTTTCTTAGCAGCATGTAGAAGAAGGGACACTTGGCTAAAGTTTAGAAATTTTAATTTTCTGTGTTTCATTTACTTCCTCCCATCTCTTCTGTTTCTGAAATTGTTGCTACTTTCTCGGCTCCAGGGTCCAGGTCTGTTTTTCATTTCTGCAACTTAGTGTCCTAGCTAAGATGCAATTGTGGGCATTTCCCTCTCCCACCAAGTTCCGATAGTGTTTTCTCCAAATTGTTTTTTGTTTTTGAGTTCTGTGTCGAGGTATTCCTTAGGTGCCTGGTAGTAACCCTTGTGTCAGTGAATTCTCTAGGTCCTGCCTGAAGGCGATGGGCCATCTGCCCGTGTCCAGAAGCCAGGCGTGGTCAGAGGGCTGGACTTCTGGGCTCAGTGTACAGTAAGACCGTCCTGCCCCCAAAGGCGCCCAGTTCCATTCCGGAAGCCTATTTATACCCTGTGTAGGTAACGAATGTCCAGGAGGCCTCCTGCCCAGCTGTGCAGCACAGGAATAAGGAACTGGTACTTGAATGCCTCGACTTTGAAGTAATGTCTTCGCCAGAGGTCAGGACTGGCCAATTGCTGCACCTTTTAGAATTAGCTTTCTGTTTCCCCACTGCCTGCTTGGGACTCTGTTTCTACAGCTGTTAAGTGATTTACTGATCTGTCCACTTTCTGTTTTTCATCTTTTCTCTCAATTGTGTTTTTGCCCTTATAAATTCTTTTTAGTTCAGGAAGAAACAAAAAAGCAACACATTCACTGCTGCTGTTGTGCTCCTCCACATGGATAAACGTTGTCAAAGAGACCTTTTAGATTTGGGGAGACCAAACTATCTTCATCTGCCTTATGGAACCTAATTTGGGGGGGTGGGGGGTAGATTTTAAAGGGATTCTGGTATCCAAACAAAAAGCTTATTTTAAGTTTTTGTGCAAGGTTACAGGAATGGTATATGATAGCATTTTGACAGTTGACTTGAATCTCTTGTAGCTTGGTACATTTGTTCCAATAATCCTTTACCACAGTGACATACTATGGTATAGTTTAAATTTCTGCATTTATCTAAAATTGTTCTTAAGCTTAATGAGTGATCTGCTTATAAATTGTAACTTGTGCAATGCTTAGTCACACGTACCCTGAGCTTTGGTTGCTACAAACCAGTTTTAATGCACGGAAGGCGCTTTGTATGTTTCAGGGCTCAGCAATGTCCCTCAGCATCAATTGTTAGTGACTTAAACCCGCCTCTGAAGATACCCTCCCTTCCTGTTCTCAGCAGAAGTAAGGAAGCCAGAACATTTTCAAAGTTAGGTTCCTTTTCTAACTACAAGAATGGGAACAACACAGAGCTTGCTGGGAGAGGAAAGAGCTTTAGTGGTTCCCAAAAGCAAGGCATTTAAAAATGTTAAGAGCTGAAACCAGTTGTCTCAGTGATAGAGCGTTGGTCTGCGGACTGAAAGGTCCCAGGTTTGATTCTGGTCAAGGGCATGTACCTTGGTTGTGGGCACATCCCCAGTAGGGGGCATGCAGGAGGCAGCTGATCGATCTCTCTCTCTCACTGATGTTTCTAACTCTCTATCCCTCCCTCTCTGTAAAAAAATCAATAAAATATATTTTTAAAAAATAAAAATGTTAAGAATGGGTCTCCTAACATACCTTCACTAGAGGCCCAGTGCACGAAGTTTGTACACTGGGCACGGGAGGTGGGGTTTGGGGGTGTCCCTCAGTCCAGCCTGCACCCTCTCCAATCTGCGACCGCTTGAGGATGTCCAACTGTCTGTTTAGGCTCGGCCCTAAACCAGAAGTTGGACATCCCTCTCACAATCCCGGACTGCTGGCTCCCAACCACTCGCCTGCCTGCCAGCCTGGTCACCCCTAACTGTTCTCCCCTGCAGGCTTGATTGCCCCCAACTGCCCTCCCCTGCTGGCCATCTTGTGGTGGCCATCTTGTGACTACATGGGGACGGTAACTTTGACCACATGGGGGTAGCCATCTTGTGTGAAGGTATGATGGTCAATTTGCATGTCACCTCTTTATTATATAGGATGTTGCCCTCCTAAGAACTGGGTTTAGGAAAGGTGAGGAAATGGCAGGAAAGCACAGAGCTGAACATACGAGAAGTTCACATTCAAAAGGAGTTTCACTTCCCTGGTGGCATGATGCTACTGCCCCTCCCTTTGCAGTCCAGTGCGTTCCACTGTAACTTGAGACCTGCTTTCCTGTGACATTGCACAGTGGGCTGATGGGGAGCATGGGGTTCAGAGCAGAGTCCAACATTGTCAGTGCAGCATTGCAATATTGATAGGACCAAGCTGCAGTCTGTATGCTAAATGCATAAATACACAGTCACTGTCGCTGTTGACCTTAAAAGACCCACAGTTTGTGGCAAGACCACTGCTTCTGAGTCCCGGTGAACTCGCATTAAAACTGGAAGGGGTCGAAACCGGTTTGGCTCAGTGGATAGAGCGTCGGCCTGTGGACTGAAACGTCCCAGGTTTGATTCCGGTCAAGGGCAGATATCCTGGTTGCGGGCACATCCCCCGTGGGGGGCATGCAGGGGGCAGCTGATCAATGTCTCTCTGTCATTGATGTTTCTAACTATCCCTCTCCCTCTCCGTAAAAAGTCAATAAAATATATATTTTTTTAAAAATGGAAGGGAAGTTGGGACATCAGTTGTAGATGGGTGTGGCTCATGCGCACCTGGTGAAAGAAAGTCACTGGCAGGTAGGTAATGGAGGAATGTGCATTTTGTACCAGTATGTTCCTCTGCAGTTTGGTTCACCTGGGTGCAGCTTTCTGCTTTCCCTGGCGTTTCTGTAAGACAAAGCATATTAGCAGTCATGGAGTTTGTTCTCTTAACATTGACCCCTAAGAAACCAGTTACCCTGAAACAAAGTGATTTCAAAACGGTTTTTCACCCTGTGGAGCGTAGAGTTGAAGGATTAAACTCCAGCCTTCACTATCAGCAACCCCACTGTTGAATGACAGCAATTGGATGGCAATACAGGGAAGAAAGGCTATTTAACCAGGAACCAACATCTCAGGAGCCTCAAGAGTCTACTGTATGACACACAGTCAGGAACAAGCTGTAAGCTCCCCAGAGATTTCCTCATCTAACTTCTTGTTTTACTCGTGAAGACATGGAGACCCCGATATGTTCAGGAATGTGCCCCAGTGAGAGCCGGGATTTGCGCCTAAGGCTTGATAAACCCAGGTCCCTGTCATACTGGTGTCCTGGCCACAGACAGAGACAACCACGCAGGTGGTTGCAAGTACTCACTCTTGGGCGCTGGGTGGCAGGAGGGCCAGAGAGAAGTTCATCCACAATTCGGCTCCCCTGGAGGCCTGAGCAGGTCCTTTGGGGAGCTCTGGAGCGGGGCTGGCCCTCGGAGTTGGAGGCTGGGACTTTGCATCCCAGTATCCGCCAGTCTGGCTCCAGGCTGCACCTTAGAAGGAGGCTCAACCTGGGACAAGCAGTTCCCTGTTGCAGAGGGCCATTCTCAGCGATGAACAAGGTTGGGGGTGTCGTCCCATACACGAAAGGTTGTGGGTTCGATTCCCAGTCAGGGCACGTAACCTAGGTTGTGCGTTTGATGCCCCTGGCTGGGGTGTGTGCGGGAAGAAATTGGTGGATGTTTCTCTCTCTCTCTCTCTCTCTCTCTCTCTCAAACCATAAGCATATCATTGAGTGAGGACTAAAAATAATTGATTAAAAATACTTTATTTAAAAAAGATGAAATGGAGGTGAAGTTAGTACAAAAGTGATCATAAGGTCCTACTAAAGGCTGACCCCATTTTGACTCTGAGACAGCCAGGGTTGAAGAGAAATACATTTAATATAAACTTAAAAAAAATATATACATATATATATATATATATATATATTATTGATTTTTTATAGAGGAAGGGAGAGGGATAGAATTAGAAACATCGATGGGAGAGAAACATCGATCAGCTGCCTCCTGCACGCCCCCCACTATTGATGTGCCCGCAACCAAGGTACATGCCTCTGACTGGGATCGAATCCGGGTCCGGGACCTTTCAGTCTGCAGGCCGACGCTCTATCCACTGAGACAAACTGGCCTCAGCTAATAAAAACTTTTTTAAAATGTTAACAAAATTCAAAGCATTCAGATAATATGAGTCAGGTTTTCTTTCTCTGTGCAGAGCACAATGCCAGGGCTATTAAGCTCAAAATGCTTTCTCTGGCCGAGACCGGTTTGGCTCAGTGGATAGAGCGTCGGCCTGCGGACTGAAAGGTCCCAGGTTCGATTCAGGTCAAGGGGATGTACACTGGTTGCAGGCGCATCCCCAGTAAGGGGTGTACAGGAGGCAGCTGATCGATGTCTCTCATCGATGTTTCTAACTTTCTATACCTCTCCCTTCCTCTCTGTAAAAAATCAATAAAATATATATTTTTTAAAAAAATGCTTTCTCTGACAAGGACCTTGCTGGCCTCCAGGTGGGTCGATAGGAAGAGAGACCTGTAGGGCTTTTGGGGTGCAGCTCAGAGAGAGCTCAGGGATGGGGCTGCAGTGGCATATTTCCCCGCTAGATGGAGCTTGTGGATCGCCTTTGCTCAGAGTGCCCCGGAAGTTGCAGCAAACAACTTTCTCAGTGCACTGAGCTGATCTCCTGGAGTATTGAATGCGTGCGCTCTATCGTGTTGCTGAAGGTCACAAGCGCCCCTGCATCGCTGTCCTTTGCATCGCTGCCGTGGGTTTGGAAGTGGGATGGAGCCGAGAGGAAGAGGGACCCCTGCCTCCCTGCCCTCCCCCTACTCCTTCCTCTACGCCCACCTCTAGCAGCAAGAGCCTTTGCCACTACAGATCCTCAAGTACAGGTTCCAGTTACCATGGCAACTTCTGGAGCTCTGAGCCCCACGCGAGCCGGCATTCCTGGGTGTGAGAGAAGCCGGAAGACCTGGGTGCTCCAGGGAGGTGGCTCTTCCCAGGTGGGTTGTAAACTCCCAGTTGGACGGCCAGGCCCACCAAGGACATGCCTATGGGTGGCCACGTCGAGCCACGGGGGTTGGCTGGAGGCATCCCAGGAGCCCACACACCGGGCAAGCTCAGTGTGAGCGGGTTAGGGCGGGCTTTGTGAAGGGTCGGTGGTGGAGGCCGCTTGCAAAGCGGGAAAGCGTTCGGACTGGTTGGGTGGGAGAAAGGGACTTTGGCTGATTGGACCAGGCTCCAGGAAAGGACTCGGTACCCGTGGGGCACGTTCCCTGTGCGGCTATTGCTTTGCTAGGTCAATGGGTCTGTGTTTTGTTTTGTTTTGTGATTTAAAAGTTATTATTGTTTTTATTACTCTGCAAATTTCCTTTGCTCTCTTGTTTTTATTTATTTTATATAGAGATGAAACAGGTTAGGCTCAGTGGATAGAGTGTCAGCCTGCGGACTAAAAGGTCCAGGTTTGATTCCCGCCAAGGGCACATACCTTGGTTGTGGGCACATCCCCAGTAAGGGGTGTGCAGGAGGCAGCTGATTGATGTTTCTCTCTCATCGATGTTTCTGACTCTGTCCCTCTCCCTTCCTCTCTGTAAAAAAAAAATAAAATATATATATTACACACACACACACACACACACACACACACACACACACACACATATATATATACACACACAGTGGTACCTCGAGATACGAGTTTAATTCATTCTGTAACCTTGAGGTGTGGGAAACTATGAGACGCTTGAGTCGCAGTAAACTGGTGGGTCGTGTGCAGCCGGCCGATCCGTGCAATTACTCCTATCTCAAATGTTGTTCGTATTTCAAAGCAAAAATCGCTCACTCAATGGCTCGTATCTCAAAAATCTCATGTTAGGGCACTCGTATCTCGAGGTACCACTGTAGTTGATTTCAGATAAGAAGGGAGAGGGAGAGAGAGATAGAAACATCAATAATGAGAGAGATTAATCGATAGGCTGCCTCCTGCACACCCCACGCTGAGGATGGAGCCTGCCACCCCGGCATGTGCCCTGACTGGGAACTGAACAGTGACCTCCTGGTTCATAGGTCGTGATGTTCCACCACTGAGCCACGCTGGTTGGGCTGAAAGTTATAATCATGAAGGCAGTCAGCCACCTGGTCTCTCAGTCTGCTGTCTTCCGGTAGCTCCTGAGGACACGAGCCGCGTCCTCTTTCTATTTCCAGAGCCTGGCGCTTAACAGATGCTCTTTGTTGGACGGGTGAACGAACTGGCTTCCGGTTCTCCTCCTGGGCCTGTCCTGAGAGCGGTGAGCAGAATACATGTTGCCCCAGGGGCAGGCAAACAGGTTAGTGTGTTCATCACCTGCTCCTTCGCACACACATCAAACAAGTGTTTGTGAAGCACCTACGTCATTCATGCCAGGCCCTGGGCCAGGAGCGGGGCACAACTCGATGGGCAAGCCAGATTCAACAGGGTCCTGAGGGGGATGGGCCTGGATCGAGCCCACAGGTGCATGTAAGACCAGGAGGAGTCGCAGGTGCGAAGGAGCAGCTAAGAGCGTGGGCTGGGCGTTTCGCTTGATCGGGAAGGTTTCCTGGTGAGATGATAGGTGTGATTGAAGAGCGGGCATCGCTAGGTGAAGAGATGGAGGGAGAGTGTTCTACGCCAGGGGTACAGCCTGGGCAAAAGCTGGGGGGGTGGGAATTCAAGGGCCTGGGAAAGAAAGCCAGCACCCCTGCAGGTCAGAGCACCAGCATCGGGCAGGGCTGGGCCGCTCCCGGCAGAGCTGCGGGCCTTTCCTGAGGATCCGGTTTCCGGCCTAAGAGAGGCGAGGGCAGCCTTGCTGTTTTCAGAGGTAGGAGGGGGTGTGTCACAGCTGTCCAGGGTCCTAGCACCCTCCCCCCGGTGGCCCCGGGGACGGTGTGACATAACTGACTCTGTTTCAAAGCCATGCCTTGGGCTTCTTTGCGGAGAAGGGGCCGGAGCAGAGTGAGAATTGGAAGTGCACGTTGCCCGGGCTCTGCGCCGGGACGGGAGGGGGTGGAGGTGTAGGCGGAGGCAGAGAGCAGGACGGGCTGGAGGGCTGTTTCCGGAGTAAGCGGACAGACGGACCGAGGTGGAGAAGGATGGAGAAGGAGGCGGATGCCTCTGAGTCTCCAGCTCGGATAACGGGTGGCTGACGGGCCCCATCACCCGGGCCACAGCAGAAGAGGACCGTGTCTGGGGAAAGGCCTGTGAGTGGGCTCTTGGACATGTCACCCCGGAGGTGAAGCTGGGCTGGGAATCCAGCGGGAATGTCAGCAGGAGGCTAGACCTTCAGTCCGAGCTCGGAGAGGCTGCGCATGGCTCTGTGCTTATGGAAATGGCACAGCTCCTGACTGCTGGTGGGACAGATGTCTTGGCTCCCAGGCCCTTCTTGAGAAGTGACAGTGGCACCCGTGGGGTCACAGTAGTGCCCTGGGTGGGTGGAGGCCTCTGTGGGGAGTTGAGCCGATGTATTTCAAAATCCCCAGCGAGCCGAAACCAGTTTGGCTCAGTGGATAGAGCATCGGCCTGCGGACTGGAAGGTCCCAGGTTCGATTCCGGTCAGGGGGCGCGTATCTTGGTTGTGCAGGAGGCGGCTGATCAATGTCTCTCTCTCATCGATGTTTCTCTCTATCCCTCTCCTTTCCTCTCTGTGAAAAATCAATAAAATGTATTTTTTTTTAAAAATGCCCAGCGAATCCAGGAAGAGGAAGGTACAACCACAAAACTGCTGACTTTCCTTGGTTGGCAGCTGGGAGCGGGGAAGGCAGTGTGATTAGAGCCGAAAATCCCAACCAACTTTCTACCTCCACACACCCTCTTGCCCCACCCTCATTCACATCAAATCAGTCGGCGACGCAGTTCCCGGGTTCCCGAGCACCCCAAGTGTGTAAGAGACTGAGAAAGGGGGAAGCACAGCTCACAGCACCGGCTCACTCCCGTCACCAGGGCCCGGGGGGTGGGGGTCTCAGGGGTTAGTACTTTGAATTAAAAATGCTCTGGAGCCTAGACCGGTTTGGCTTAGTGGATAGAGCGTCGGCCTGCAGACTGAAAGGTCCCAGGTTCGATTCTGGTCGGGGGCATGTACCTTGGTTGCGGGCACATCTCCAGTGTGGGGCGTGCAGGAGGCAGTTGATTTATGTCTCTCATCGGTGTTTCTGACTTTCTATCCCTCTCCCTTCCTCTCTGTAAAAAATCAATAAGATATATTTGAAAAAAATATGCTATGGAGACCGAAAGCTGTTAGTTTAGAGCAGAATAAGCCTCCAGTTGGCCTAGAAACCCCACCTAACTGACCTGAGGCTGCTTATAGTGTTTGTTTATCCTACTTAGCATTTTGCCCCAGGAACGTGGTGTGTTTGATTACGAGGCGCTGTCCGGACCCCAATGCGGGGGGTTACATCAGTATATGGGTACGCTGAATAATTCTGAATCCCAAATGTATCTGGCCTTTGGATTCTAGCTAAGGGGGCTGGTGGTCCATTTCACCCTCAACCTCTGACATGTAAGCCTGTTGGAAAAGATGTCCGGTGACGCGGATCCCCTGCGGGGAGAGAGAGCAGGTGGTTTCAGCACCTGGAGCACCGCCAGGCAGTGTTGTAGACCCTGAGGGAGGAGCAAGAACTGACACTATTATTATATTGTATTTTCTATTCCATAAATAACGCACACAGCTGGCAGTATTGCATTTTTTATTCTATACAGAATGCACACACACACAATCGTGCAGATAGATATAAAGCGCTGAAAGGGCAGACAAAAATCCTCAGAGTGTTGCTTTATAGACACAAGCGTTCTGTGAGCGGCTTTCCCTTCTCCTCCACGTTTTATGCAATGCTCGGGGCTCGTGTATGAATTTGTTTTAAAAATGAGAGAGGGGAGGGAGAGAGAGAGAGGGGGGAGGGAGAGAGAGAGAGAGAGAGAGAGAGGGGAGAGGGGGGAG
>PVJN01023275.1:0-32637 GCA_004026805.1 Lasiurus borealis
TGATTTATTAGCCTTTTGAAAGTATAAAAAGTGGTATCCATAGTTCATGAAGACTGAAAAACATCATCACATTTTGTTTAGCATCTTTTTAAAACCAATTAAAAGCTTTTCTAAAATGGATTGAACAGGAGAAAATAAAACATGTTCCCTAGGTCTTTATTTCAATCAAGTTTCCCTGTGTTCTGCAGGAGAAGAGATCGAGGGGGGATAGAAAAATTGAAAAGGGCTGTCCCAGCAGGGAGCCACGCCAGAGAAAAGAGCTGCTCTGAGAACTCAGCAGCAGCAGCTCAGAAAGCTCCCAGCCTGCTTCATCTACATGCAGAGTCACACAAGGCATGGGGGTGCTCACCGTCACCACAGAGGTTTCACATGTGCTTCCCTGCTGATTCCTGTGAAAAGCTAACAATTGGCTTGGAGGGTAAAAGACCACTGCAGTTCACCCTCCCTGAGCTGGACGTACAATTTGTCCAGTGTTAGGAAATGTCCGGCTTAACCGTGAGAGGCTTGAAGACACCCCTCCTCCATGGAGAGTCCGAAAGCCAGCTCTTTTACTTGATGACATTGGGGCTCTTTTCAAGTTTCACAGATTTATGGAAGTTGAGGGGAATGTGCTTTTCACAATCAGGAGGATGAAAGCTTTCGTCTTAATGTCAAGGAAGCTGCAGGAGTGAGGCGGGGAGGCCAGGTAAACCCTCCCGCAACCTGCAGCTCCAGCGGCGTTGTTTTCCTCACAGATTGCTTCTGGTGCCTTCTTTTTTGAGCGTGGGTGGGAGAGACAGAAGAAAGTGCCTGAAAATGAACTCCTCAGACTGTAAAGTGACCTGATTTCTCAGTTTCCTCAACAAGTATGAGAGTAGATAAGCCCATTGACTGCTTTAACACTAGGTTTACTTGACACTTTCAGAAATCAAATTGGAAGACCACATCCGTAAATACCAGAATAGCCTTGTGATTTATGGAGAACCATTCCTTGGTCAGTTCAGTGCTTCCCTGCCTTTTTCAGATCACGGCATATAGAAAATGATAACATTTGATATTGCGCTTGGGTAAAGGTATGAGGCCACTCACTGGCCAGAGATGCGGCCACTCCTGCCTTCCCAAGTACAGATGAGAATTGATATCTTAGTACATCTGTAACTCATGGGCATACCAGTTGGATAACTCTTAGGAAAATGTAAAGTTTTATAAAGAAAGATCACTCTAAATTCATAGCACTATTACTGAAGGACTCAGACCTAACAGAATTTTAGCTAAAGTATAAAGTTGTTTTTTAAAAAAGAAATACCTTCCTTGCTGCTCTGGCACCTAGGAATATTACTTAATAAGAAAGAAGTAAAGTTTAGAGCGAGGACGGGCATAATGTGTGAACTGAAAGAAAATGTTAGTAAACCCCTAGTGGGAACTTGGGCAGACATACTTGTTTCTCCATGGCTTTCATTTTAACATTACTGGTCTGTAGATGAGATTGTTTTTTATGTAACCCTTATGACATCTTTGTACCCTCTTACTTCAGAGATGTTATTAGGAAGTCTTGGTAATATTAAGCAACTCTTCAAGCTTAGGGTTGCTTTAGCAAAATAAGCAGATAATGGAAGAGATTCCAAATTGTGCAGGCCTAAACATGAGTATCTCCTCATCTATCTGTTCAAAATTAACTCTGGCTAATGACTGCAATATGACTCAAGAAGATATATAACCACTTTAGGAAAGAGGTTTAGTCATTTTGCCAGACACATTAATCGCAATCACTGATGTAGTGGTGACTTTTGCATTGGACTTCTTAATTGAAAAAAAAAAAAAGAAGAAGAAGAAGAAGAGAGGAGGATGCTTGACAATTTAGTGTCCTGATTTTTCCATTTACTAAGTCAATGACATGACATGTCTGCTATATTTTTATATACTAGTAACTCTTTGTAAATTATGTTGCTTAGTAGTAGATTGTCTTACAAAGTTCTCTGTAAATGGAACTCATATATCATATATAGTCATGCACTACATAACAATGTTTTGGTCTATGATGGACCACATATTACCACAGTGTTCCCATCCTATCTAATAAAAGAGTAATATACAAATTGACCATCACTCCAACATACAAGATGGCTGCCCCCATGTGAACACAATGGCAGTTGTAGGCCATCAGGCCAGCAGAGGAGGGCAGTTGGGAGGGACCAGGCCTGCAGGAGAGGGTAGTTATGGGTGACCAGGCTGGCAGAAAGTTGGGGGCGACTGGGTCTGCAGAGAAGGGCAGTTTGGGGCAGGGAAGCAGTTAGGCATCAATCAGGCCAGCAGGAGAATGATCAGGCTGGCAGGCAGAAGTGGTTAGGCACAATCAGGAAGGCAGGCAAATGAGCAGTTGGAAGCCAGCAGTCCTGGATTATGAAAGGGATGTCCCACTGCCCATAGGATCCAGCCTAAACAGGCAGTTGGATATCCCTCGAGGGGATCCCAGATTGGAGAGGGTGCAGGCTGGGTTGAGGGACACACTCCCCCTGCACAAATTTTGTGCACCAGGCTTCTAGTAAGACTAATGGAGCTGAAAAATTGTCCAGTGACATTTTAGCCATCACATAGCACAGCACATTACTCATATATTTGTAGTGATGCTGGTAGAAACAAACCTACCATGCTACTAGCTGTATAAAAGTGTAACACATATAATTACACTCACACCACCTAGATTTGTGTGAGTATACTCTGCGATGTTCAAGCTGTGACAAAATTGCCTAATGATACTTTTCTCAGAACATATCTCCATAGTTAAGTGACACATGACTGTATATGTAGAATAATGTCAAATACATTAAAAAACAGTAAAAGAAATGCTTTTATAAAACATGACTACAGATACTTGCCAAACAAAAACCATGTTTTTAAAATAGGATTTGTTGGTAGAGCACATCTATAATAGTTATTCATGAATACAAGAAAATTATAAGACATACTAGAGGCCCCGGGCATGAAAATTCATGAGCTGGAGCGGGGAGGTCCCTCAGCCTGGCCTGCCCCCTCTCAGAGTCTGGGAGCCCTCAGGAGCAGGAAGTGACCCAGCAATCAGAGGAAGGCAACGCCCCATGACACCTCTGCTGCTGCCACTGCCAGCAGCACAAGCTTCAGCTGGCCCTGATTACCTGAGTCTTGGATGGCCCTGGGTGGCTGGGCATCTGCCATCTGAGGCTTGCCTGTACCTCAGGCCAGCCCTGGTCAGCTGGGGGACTCTGGAGGCAGGCGCATGGAGTGGCTGGGCCGCTTGCCTCATATCTGCCACTCCGGCAGGGCTGAGGGGACTGGGTGCCACCATCTTGTGGCTGTGTGTGCTTCCATCTTTGTGATAGCATGAGAGTAATTAGCATATTCCCTCTTTATTACATAGGATATGTCATTTTCAGGTAATTCAGAAGTAAATACCTAAATTTTAATCATCAGAGAAATGTTAATGTTTCTGAGAGAGAATATGCTCTCAGAATATCTTTATCTAGCCCGATTGCCTTAAATTTATTACTATGACATGACATTAGTGTTAGGAAAGTAGTATTGATAATAGTATTGATAATAGTATTTTATGGGGCTATGAATCTAGTTATGAGTACCATCTCTGTAGAACTTACTCTTTGTATTAGAGTTGGAGTCAGAAAACCTGAGTTTGAGTCTTAGCTCAGTCATCTTCTGGCTATATAACCTTGACCTTTGTGTCCATTTCTTCATCTATAACGTGGAGATATTTCTCCTGCCTCGCCTACCCCATTGTGGAGTGTGAGATTTTTTTTTTTAATTTTGTCATATATTTTTATTACAACTTTATTTTTTTTTTATTTAATAAATCTTTATTGTTCAGATTACTACAATTGTTCCTCTGTTTTCCCCACATAGCTCTCCTCCACCCGGCTCCCTCACTCCCTCTGCCCTTAACTCCCCTCATTGTCCTCATCTATAGGTGTATGATTTTTGTCCAGTCTCTCCCTGCACCCCTCTCACCCCTTTCCCCCTGAGAATTGTCAGTCCACTCCCTTTCTATGCCCCTGATTCTATTATATTCACCAGTTTATTCTGTTCATCAGATTTTTATTTCAGTCAGTGTATGTATTTTAATTCACTTGATTTTTAGATTCACTTGTTGATAGTTATATATTTATTGTTCATAATTTTTAACTTTACCTTTTTCTTCTTCTTCTTCTTAAAGAGTACCTTTCAGCATTTCATATAATACTGGTTTGATGCTGATGAACTCCTTTAGTTTTTTCTTATCTGTGAAGCTCTTTATCTGCCCTTCAATTCTAAATGATAGCTTTGCTGGGTAGAGTAATCTTGGTTGTAGGTTCTTGCTATTCATCACTTTCAATATTTCTTGCCACTCCCATCTGACCTGCATAGTTTCTGTTGAGAAATCAGCTGAGAATTATATGGGTGCTCCCTTGTAGATAACTAACTGTTTTTCTCTTGCTTCTTTTAATATTCTCTATTTGTCTTTTGCTTGGTATTTTAATTATGATGTGTCTTAGTGTGGTCCTCTTTATATTCCTTTTATTTGAGGTTCTGTGTGTTTTGCCTTGTAAGTCTATTTCTTTCACCGGTGGGGAAAGTTTTCAATCATTATTTCTTCAAAAAGTTTTCAAATTATTTCTCTCTCTTCTTCTGGCACCCCCATAATTCTGGTGTTGGTATGCTTGAAGTTGTCCCAAAGGCTCCTTACACTGTCTTCACATTTTTGGATTCTTTTTTCTTTTTTCTTTTCCAGTTGAGTATTTTCTGCTTCTTCTTCTTTTTTTTTTTTTCCAATATATTTTATTGATTTCTTACAGAGAGGAAGAGAGAGGGATAGAGAGTTGGAAACATCGATGAGAGAGAGACATTAATCAGCCGCCTCCTGCATGCCCCCTACTGGGGACGTGCCCACAACCAGGATACATGCCTTGACGGGAATCGATCCTCGGACTTTCCAGTCCGCAGGCTGATGCTCTATCCCCTGAGCCAAACCAGTTTCGGCTTTCTGCTTTTTATTTCAAATCTTTTACTTGATCTTGCGTTCCTCTAGTCTGCTCTTAGGTCTCTGGATAATATTTTTTATTTCAGTCAGTGTATGTTTAATTTCTTTTTTTTTAAATGTATTTTATTGATTTTTCACAAAGAAGAAGGGAGAGGGATAGAAAATTAGAAACATCAATGAGAGAGAGACATCGATCAGTCGCCTCCTGCATGCCTCCTACTGGGGATGTGCCCACAACCAATGTACATGCCCTTGACCGGAATCGAACCTGGGATCTTTCGGTCCGCAGGCCGATGCTCTATCCACTGAGCCAAACCAGTTTTGGTGTATGTTTAATTTCTAATTGGTCCTTTTTCATCTCCTCTTGGGTCTTGCTAAATTTATCCATCCTTTCTCGGACATTCTTGAAAAACCTTATAACCATGGTTTTGAACTCTATATCCAGTCATTTGTTTTCCTCCATTTCTTTCGTTTGTGACCTATTCCTTTGTCTCCGCTTTTTCGCTGCTTCCCTGAGTTGGTAGAGTAGCTTTGTGTGCTAGGTGTCCTCTTTGGCCCAGTAGTTCCGCCTTCCCAGTTACCTGAGGTGGACTCTCTTGGTGCACCCCTTTGTGGACTGTGTGTACAGTCTTGTTGTAGTTAAGTCTTGATGTTGGTATCACTGGGGGGAATTGACCTCTAAGCCAGTTGGTTGTGAGAATCAACGTGTCAGTGCAGGGAGAACTTATGCTTGGGTCAGCCTTATGATACAAGGTTTGCAAGATTGCAAAAGCCTCTATGCTAGGCTAGGATGGGGCAGAGTCTCAGGGCTGAGCAGACAGCCTTGGATTCCCATCAGCCTTGCCCTATTCGGCCCCTGGGTCTCAGTGTCCCTCAGTAATCACTGCAGCCCTCTCTATGTACTTGCCTCCAGACCTCTGCCCCTCACTGCTTCCCTGAGTCTCTGTGCGCTCCAGGGACCTGTATGAGTCTGGGTCCCCAGGGTCTCATCCAAAACTGGGGTTCAGTACAGTCAGAAGTGGATTTCAGCGCATTTGGGAGGTTCTGTCTTCCTCCCGCTAGAGAAATCCAGCGGCATAATCAGCAGTCAGCCCTCTGTGTGTGCACTCCCGCTTGCACACCTCCAGCCTCTGTCTTTTGTGGCTCCCCTAAGTTTCCTTGCACTCCTCCCTTTACATGACAGTCCAGACTCTCCCTATATGAGTCTTGCCTGGAACTCAGGTTCAGTGCAGTCAGAACTGGGGTTCAGTGCAGTTGGGAGTTTTCGTCTCCCTCCCACTAGAGGAAGCCAGCCTGGCATTCTGCCGCCTGTCCTCTCTATGTGCATGTCTCCGTACCTCAGTTTATGCAGCTCCTCTGAGTCTCCGTGAGCCTCTCTCTTTCCTTCTAGTTGTAGAATTTCCACTCAGTCAGCTTTCCTGTGGTTCTGAATGATGTCCATGCTGTCTTTTAGCTGTAATTTTGAAATTATTGTGCAAGGCAGCAGTTTAAGTATTCACCTATGCCGCCATCTTGGTTTCTATCCATGGAATGAGATAATATAGAGTGAAATGCTCTGTAAACATGCGGACTATTCAGGCATAAGGAATCAAGTTGCTGAAATGGAGGAGTATGTTATTGTCCATAGAAAATGTCATTTATAAACAACTGGTTTATGGTCTTATCCCAAGATCTTTGAAAAGGGAATGGATGTTTGCCCTGCTTGATTTGAATATTCCCATTGCTTGGGCCCAGTGGTTGACATCTAAGATTCTATTTCTTTCTCTTTTGTTGCTGCTTCTCCATCTCTCATTGCTGAAATTTAGAAGACAAATATTCTAACCTTGGGATTAGGGATCCCAGTTATAAAAGGAAAATTGAAGTAGAGTCAAATTTCAGAGCTCATTAGGGTAAGAAGTGGAGGGCTGGCCTGCATTGTGAGATTTCTAAGAACACTGCCCATTGCACTTGTCCTCAGCCTCCAGAGACTTGCCCACTTACTGGCTTTATCCCTACAGCAGAAGAGCATTTCACACCCTCCTGTCCTCAGGTACACAGATCTTTGGAGATTCCCTAGGGGTTTAGCCTACATGGCATGGCAGCTATTGGCTAAGAAGAACCAATAAGAGGACTCTTACAAAGATCCAGAACAATCCAGCAATATTCCTGATAATTATTGAATTAAGCTGGAATCAGGCCTTGATCTCTTTAAGTCACTGCTTGGTCTAGAACTACTTCATCTACATCCCCCTCTCATAGGGAAATGGAAACCCTCTGTTTTCCTCTCTCTCCCTCTTTATCTCCTTCCCTCCCTCCTCATTTCCCTCTTTCTTTCCTCCCTTCCTTCCTCCCTCTCCCTCTCTCAACCTATTTGGGCTATGTAGATTATATTTGTTGGTGGATAGTCTGAAGATGTGGCTCTTAACTACAAATAGAACTGGCATTGGCAGTATAAATGACACAGGAGTTAGAATGCAAAGACTTGAATTCGAATCCAGTTTCTTAGTTTCTGAGCCTCACTCTTCTCATTTGTAAAGTAGGAACAATAGTAATATTTAAGTTGGGAGAATTAAATAAGATAAATGTTTATTATAGTTCTTTGTAAACAGCAAAGCACAAATCAGTTTTTAGTTTATCATTCATTTCAAAGAAAACTCTGTCTTTCCTCACACACACAAAAAAAATATCTACTAGTAAAACCAACAAAGTAGCCAACCCCATCAAAGGAGCTCATCTCCATGGGCTACTGCTAAAGAATCCAGTCCTAAAAATGTCAGCAAGAAAGAACATAGCAGCTTTCTTTTTTCCTCTAGCTGCCAGCCATCTTGCTCCTACAGACCCTGCCTTAGCTATGGAACAAGCGGAAGAAGGGGCAAGTTTCTGGAAGAAGAAGGGTAATGATGGGAAGGGAGGATATGGAGAAATACCAAGTGATAGCTATCAGATGAAAAGCTCTGGCCACCCAGCTAGTGACCTGTTATTATCTATATAAACTCAGCCTGTGTCAGCAAATGCCTGCATAACTATCAAATCACCTTGCACTTAATCCTCAGCTTTTCTTATTGTGTGATTTCAGTTATAAAGAAAAAAAAGATTTCAGTTATAAAAGAAAAGCAAGTATTCCATAATTGTCTATTGTGGTTGCCTTTATATTAATGGCCTCCAAACTTTTTGACCACATACCCTATTAGTAAAAACGATTTGAATTCACCTTCTCAATAGTTTAATACATCTATCATTTTATAAGATGATGTTTATTTTAAAACATATACAGAAGAAATTTTTTCAAGAATGAAAATAAAAAGCAGTTCTAGTATTTCTCCATCTTAAAGACAACTGCTATGATTTAGATGCTAGAATTGTAGGTGGGTTTTTTCTACTTTATTTCCTGTATTTTGTAAATTGTCTACAATAAGAATTTATTACTTTATAATCAGGAAAATAAAAAATGTGTATATTATTATTTTCATTTTTTACTTAGCATAACTGTCAAAATTCTTTCATTCCAACCCTTCCAATAATTTTCTGTGTGATTAACAGAGTTAAGTAACTCTACCTTTGTCTCTGAACTTGTTTATATATAATATCTTTTAACCTTATTTCTTTTTTTAAGGCTGATTTAATTTAAGGTCTGGCCTGTAAGACACCCTGTGGTCCTGAGAGTAAAGTGTGAAAGTGCCTAATGGCTTTCACAGTTGTCCTTGGAGACGCACGGCATTCAGTTCAGTGCTGTGCTTCTAGTCTGAACTCATGACAGTTGAATGCCGTGTGACTAAGGTTGACTAAGATAGATGGTAACAGTTATATTAAGTTTCATGGAAGAGACATGAGAAATTTATTTTCCATCCAAAAATATTTCTTTTGATAGGCAAGTCTGAAATATTACTGTAAGGAATATATGCTTTTACTAGGATATGCATTTGTTCCACACTACAGAATACGAAGATGATCAAGACATTTACCTGCCCTCAAAGAGCTCATAATCCAGGACCACATGTTCAGTTGTGCAGTTTGTGTACAAGGTTGAGTGGCAGGAGGGGGTAAACATGCAGCCCACACCCTGCTTATGCAGCTATCTACTCTGGTGTGGGGCTGAATCTGCCCGGGGTAGGGTTGTAGGTATGAATATAGAATGCCCTGTTAAATTCAAGTTTCAGAAAGACATCAAATAATTTAGCACAATCCATTCAGTGTTTGGGACATATACTCTTATAAAATATAAATATAAAGGCAACAAGCATGGTCCATTTTACCTGAGAAAATCTACAAAGATTTCACAAATAGTAGTTCTTGATCTTGGTCTTGGGATTTCTCAGGGTCACTGTGCCGTGTTAAGGAGTCCCCGCTCTGCAGCAGTGGGGAGGGATGGCGAAGGGTGTGTAGTGCCAGAATCAGCAGATTTTTTATTTACATACTGACTGATTCTTGGGACCTTAAGGATGTATGTCATGTACAGTTACTTATCTTAGACTTCATATGGCATACTTAGTTTCACTGGAGGCAAGTATAGGAATTCATAAGAAATCAAAGGCTTCATTTTCTCCAAGTGACTGAATCTTAACCTCTTTAAATATCAAGTGTTATATTTTAGCCTTCTTTTATTTTATTTATTATTGAATTTATTGGGGTGACTTTGGTTAATAAAATTATACATTTTAGGTGTACTGTTCTATACTATATCATCTCCTATTGTTTATTCACTACCACTTTAGCCTTTTTTAAAAGGAAAAAATTGCTACATATATCTTGGTGTCTAAAGCAAAATATTATAAACACCATGTTAATGAATAAGGATCATCATTGCATACCATAATCACATGGGTCAGTAAGACTATGAGTAACGGCAAGAACTATTAGAATGTGTAAGATTGCCACAGTAGTCATTAAATAGGCCCAATGTGCTCTGTTTTTGCCTTGTTTTGGTTTTGAATATTTGTACCTATCCTTGTTTTTAGTGGTTTTGCTGTCAGCTGTTACTTGCAGAATTCAATTGGTTTGTATCAGTTCCTGCCTCTGACAGTTCCCTCTCTTTTAATTTACTGCTTCTGGTCATTCGTGAATTAGATAGGCAGCCGCTAGGACTCACGAGTTGTTTGTAAAGGAAGAGTAAGAAGGCTGTGGTGAAAGCTGGGGGGACTTCCTGTAAGCAGGGCCATGTTAGGCTTCTGTAGGTGCCTTCCTTCAGCAAAAATATATATTTTGTTTTAATTTTTTTTTTTAACTGTTAGTATTTAAAACATTTTCTTCATTTTATTCTTGGAAGTATTTTTCTTCTGATTTTAAAAGAAATAATACTTTTGTGGGTCTCTCAAAGATTCATGGGCCCTTGCACTGTGCCTACTGTACTGATGAGAAGTTGGTATTACCTGTGAATAAAATCACTTGTATTTTGTTTTCCATCCTGGAAGTTAGAGGACTTGTGCTGTTTTCAGGACAAGTGTGTTCAGGATAGTTGATATTGTCCAGCAAATTAGCCTCCAGATAAATAAGGTATTGTTACTGGACATGTTGAATCCATGTTCTAAAAGGTGGGGCTTAAAAAAGTAAACTGGATTGTGTGGGGTTAAATGAGAGCAAGTTTTGAAATATTTTAAACATGAGAGAGAATTGCAAACTGTAAGAAAACTCTGGAAAACATTTTAATAAAGAGGAATTTTATGGATAAAAATCACAGACGTAGCCCTGTCCCATATGGTTCAGTTGGTTAGGCATTGCCCTCTGTAGGTTCAATTCCCAGTCAGGCACATGACTGGGTAGGGGGTATACACGAGGCAGCCAGTTGAAGTTTCATTCGCACATTGATGTTTCTCTCTCTCCCGTCCCCTCTGTCTCTCTCTCAAAACAAACAAACAAATAAATAAATAAATAAATTTTTTTATCACAGATATAAATTAAATAAAAGAAAAAGAAAATTAGAGCAGAGGGGTCATTTTAGGGTGCATGCAACTAAAAGTTGAGAGAAGTAGGGAAAATCTATTGTGGGTGCAAAGGTCAAGGAGTTTGGATTAATTAGTAGTCATCTTAGTTAAGTTTATAATGAGAGAACACATCTATTCCTTTGGTACAAGAATACTAAGAGTATAATTTAATTTTCTTTATTTAACCTTTTCTCCTAAGAGCTCAGAGGTCATAATGTCTAGATAATATATCTAACCTAACTAACTCATATAATTAAGGATCAGCTATTGCTGATATGAGTTTAAAATTACACAAATAAGGACAGTGGACATCAAAGCTTAGTGGATATCAGTGAGGCCTGAGCTCAGTTTCATTTCCCTCCTGGATATAAAAGCTTCACAGATCCCTTCACCTGTTACCCCAGGTTTCTCGGCTACAAAATAACTAGAAGAGGGAGCAGGCAAGGACTAGGTAATCTTTAAGAGCTACTCCAGCCAAAGCCGGTTTTGCTCAGTGGATAGAGCATCGGCCTGCGGACTCAAGAGTCCCAGGTTCGAATCCGGTCAGGGGCATGTACCTTGGTTGCGGGCACATCCCCAATAAGGGGCATGCAGGAGGCAGCTGATCGATGTCTCTCATCGATGTTTCTGACTCTCTTTCCCTCTCCCTTCTTCTCTCTAAGAAATCAATAAAAAAAATAAAAATAAAAAATAAAAAGAGCTACTCCAAAGGTAAAATCTGATGACTCAGTGTCTTTTTTCACACACTGATACTAAAATATTATTTAATATTACAAAGTGGGCTGTTTGCCTATAGTAATTATTTGGGGTGAAGTTTCTCATTTCATATCCAATCTGTATCATGAATTCCTCTCCTCATTGTCTTCTGCCCTACTTGCAATAGTTACAAAAACAGTAGACTAAGAATTTGCTTCAGGGTAAAATCTAATGGAGAGTTTAACTGTAGTTGTCTGCCTAGTTGTAGCATGATTTATTTGAAACATCCTTCCTTTGGTATTCAACATAAACATTTAACTACCACCGCCCCCACTCCCCCCAAAAAATAGAAGAAGTTGCAGACATTTGAGCATGAGAAATCAGAAATGCATGCAGGATATGCAGAGGCCCCATTCCTCTCCCTTCACTGTCCAGATTCCTGTTGTTTTTATTGGTAGTCAACTTTTCCCATTAGCGTGGGGGAACCAAGAG
This sequence comes from Lasiurus borealis, assembly GCA_004026805.1. Lineage (NCBI taxonomy): Eukaryota > Metazoa > Chordata > Mammalia > Chiroptera > Vespertilionidae > Lasiurus > Lasiurus borealis. Next base: position 12,070 of record PVJN01023275.1, read on the forward strand.
TTGCAATAGATATCTACTAATACTTGTTATCTCACTAGCTTAAATTAGTGGTTTTTAATGAATTTTATCTTTTCTCTGTTAGAGAAGTCTGTATTATCTAACCAGTAGCTTGGTCATGGATTGATCAATTAATTAGCTGAAAGAAAGAGCTATGATAGCCTTTGCATCTACTTATATAGTAAATGAATCATACATGTCATTCATTTTAGATTTTCTTTATTTTTTTTAAAAAATATATTTTTATTGATTTCAGAGAGGGAGAGAGAGATAGAAACATCAATGATGAGAGAGAATCATTGATCAGCTGCTTCCTGTATGCTCCCTACCAGGGATTGAGCCCACAGCCTGGGCATGTGCCCTTGACTGGAATCGAACCTGGGACCCTTCAGTCCCACTGAGCCAAACTGGCCAAGGCAGATTATTTTATTTAAAACTTGTTATCATAGCATTCAACCCTTACTGTTCAGAATATATTTTCTTATTGAACACTTGATATAATGTGCATTTTTCCAGAACCAGAAGAGAGAACATAACAAAGGATGATCTGCTAGAAAGCTACACTGAGGTCACCATTCATTCATTCAACACAAGTTTATTAACTTCTGTGTACAAGACTAGCCCTGAATACATCAATAAAACCAAATAGAAGCACCGCCCTTATGAAGGAAAACCAGCAAATAAATACAATAAATAAAGGCAATAAATGAGTAAAGTATTTAGTATGTTAAAAGATGATTCATACTGTGGGGGAACATCAGGAAAAAGGAAGGAGAGGAAGTGGGGATTGCAGTTTTAAAAGGGGTGTAGGGGTGATTTTGTGCACGCCTTGTGGAAAGATGACATTCAAGCAATGCCTTGACTTTGAGAGAGAGAACCATGTGGATATATAAGGGAAGAGCATTCTAGGCAGAGGGAGCATAGGAGTCTTCTGTACTGGGCTTGCTGGGCCAAGAACTACCAGGAGAACACAGGTGAATAAAACATGGCTCCTCTCCCTAGGGAGTTGACAGGTTGGAAACAAGATTCAGACTTGCAAATAAATGCAGCAATAAAATCATATGAGCACTGTGTTAGGTAGAATTTTTTTAAAATATCTCTGTGTTGAATAATACAAACTAAGTAAAATATAAGAAATTATTTCCATTTCAAGTATGGCCGAAACCGGTTTGGCTCAGTGGATAGAGTGTCGGCCTGCGGACTGAAGGGTCCCAGGTTCGATTCCGGTCAAGGGCATGTACTTGGTTGCAGGCACATCCCCAGTGGGGTCGTGCAGGAGGCGGCTGATCGATGTCTCTCTCTCATCGATATTTCTGACTTTCTATCCCTCTCCCTTTCTCTCTGTAAAAAATCAATAAGATATTTAAAAAAAAAACACGAAAAAAGAATGAAGCTAGGATAAGTGACAGACTGAAGCACCTCTTCCCAGGAAAGTGTTTTCTCACCCTCTGCCCTGAACTGATTGTTACCTCACTCTCCCAACTGCCCCAACTCTTCTGAGGGGTGTTTGATCTTTAGCTTCAGCCTCCTCTGGGCCTCACTGTAACCCTAGTTAAGCTGAAGATTGGTGCTCTCATCTTCCCCCAACAAAGTGATCTTGGCCCTTTTGGAGAATCTTTTGCTGCTGGTGCCCTGTTTTGTTGGAAAAAGGAATTTTCAGGAGTCCCCTGCTCACCCACCCGACCTCCTGCTATAGATTCCTGACGTCCTAGGCAGAGGATGATTTTTCAGGTTCCCCTCAAAACCACTCAGGTTCTCACTTCCTTTCATTCTTCCTCTACTCTGACAGGTAGGTATGATTTTTAATCCCATTTTATGGTTGAGGAGGAGACAAGTCCTGAGAAGTTAAATAATCTAGCCAGGATCACACTGCTATTGAACAATGGAGACTGTACTTGACTCTCCTCTCTTGCTTTCTGCCAGCCCTGGACTTGCATTAAAAAGGATGCCACCAGCTCTAACCGGTTTGGCTCAGTGGACGGAGGGTTGGCCTGCAGACTGAAGGGTCCCAGGTTTGATTTCAATCAAGGGCAGGTACCTTGGCTGCGGGCACATCCCCAGTGAGGGGCGTGCAGGAGGCAGCTGATTGGTGTTTCTCTTTCAGCAATGTTTCTAACTCTCTATCCGTCTCCCTTCCTCTCTGTAAAAATCAATAAAAAATATATATTTTTTAAAGGATGCCACCATATATCTGAGGTATGCAGATGTCCCTCCTGACATGCTTGCTCTTAGAACTGGCATATGATTCGTGCAGCAGCTTTCCCACTGGCCCCGAGGATCATCTTTCTCTTCATCACAATTCTTCCTCCCTGAGAATCTCCTTTAGCTTCCTGTTGCTTTTTATACCCAATCTCCTTCCTTAGTGTGGCATTCTGAGTCTTCCTTTTATTGGCTGCCCACACCCCATCTCTCCAAGGAGACTTCGTTACCAGCCCTTCTCACTCTGGTTCCGATGCCCCCTCCACCCTTACAGGATTTAGTAGCATTAGGGACCCACCTTCTCCTATGGGGCCTCCTTTGTCGTGTCTCCACAGTGCTGCGGGAATCTTCCTAGATGACCCCACCCCAATGAAGCTGTCCCCATGTGCTGTGTCCCCTCTGCCATTACTAGTTTGTATTTACTGATGTGTTGCTTGGTAGGGGTTCCTGAATTTTTATTTGCTCTTTCCTGCTAAATTATATTCACTTTGAAGGCACAAACCAAATCACATAATTTCATACGTACCTGAATGGGGAAAAAATTCTTGTTAATGGTCTGATCAACTCATTTATTGTATCTTTTGGTTACTGGGTTTATAAATTCTTAATATCCTGAAATGTTTCATTCGTGTTTACAAAAACCTCAACTTCTAACAATCAGAAAATAAAATTTAAGGCCCCCAGCACACAGCAGTTTAGAGTTGCACTTTTAAACTTCTTAATCCATTTCAGAGTCTCCAATTGTTCACAGTTAATTCTTCTTACCAAGGGTGTATTACACTTGCTCAGCATTGAATGATACGGAAAGAATGGCCTTTCTTTACTGCACAACTGACTTTACTTTTGTTCACAGGTTAAAATCAGCCCTTCCATTTCACTGCAGTATTGTATTGGTGGCATTTTTATTTAAGAAGAAAAAAAGCTTTCTTCCATATGAACTTTTGTTACAAATCAGTTTATTGGGGCCAATCAATGGGCAGGACCTATGAAAGGGTGTGGATTATCTGGTTAGGCCTTTGTTTGGCAAAAGGCTTAGATACTGCTTAGTACTTGGCTCATTCTTCATCGTGTAAAGAAGTGTTTTTTGAAGGATCAACACCTGACTGAGCCCTGCCTTTTTCATGGTAATGTTTTCACCTGAGTTGCTTCTTATGGCACTAAGAATTAGTTAACTAATACTTACTTAACCTGGGAACAATGTTTATCATAATCCGATTGGCAGATAGTCATTTTATTTAGGTCTTTTCTTTATTGCAACAGGACCAACAAATCTCAGTAAAGAGTATGCTGGGAACAGTTGTTTTTTGTTTTTTGTTTTCTTCTTTCCATCAAGAAGCATGTTTCTGCGCTGTGGGCTTGAGACTAGTAGCCACATACTAACAAGTTGGATTTACTCTCTTGGGTTGAGCTCTCCTTTTATTTTTAAAGCTCATTTTCCTGCCCTAGCTGGCTTGGCTCAATGGATAGAGCGTCAGCCTTCAGACTGAAGGGTCCCAGGTTTGATTCTTGCTAAGGGCACATGCCTGGGTTTCGGGCTCCGTCCCCAGTAGGGGGCATTCAGGAGGCAGTTGATTAATGATCATCACTGTTGTTTCTATCTCTCTTTCCTTCTCCCTTCCTCTCTGAAATCAATTAAGAAATGTACTTAAAAATAAATAAATAAATAAAGCTGGTCTTTCTGTTTTATGCTGCTGTCAGCTTTTTTTCCAAAATGTTCTCCACTGAGATTTATTATATTAATACATTCAGAGCTGCTTTTTTTATGATAAAGTTTTCTCATGAGCATCACTCCACTAATTAATATACAAAATGACCCGGCACAATTTAATTATTTCGTAATGTGGTGTGTGTGTTTTTTTGGTGTTTTTGTAAAGATGATGCTTTACAAGTCAAGGCCTGAACTTGCTTGGGTCGTGACCTCTGTTCAGTGTTTGCAGTCTTGTTAAACAAGAAGAAAAGCAAAACATAAATTAGCATCTCTATTATAAGTTGCTCTACATTTCCCGGTCTTTCAACACTGAGTTTCTGTGAGACTCAGTAGTCACTGTGAGCCTAAGAAAAAGGTTTACTGGGAAAATGGCAGTCCTCTCCTTCTGGAATGAGTAAGAAGCTTTTCCCTCGATGCCATCTTCTAGGGCCAGCATTGTTCTCTGTTGAGAGAGGAACAAGGTGAGGGAGTTTGAACTATGGGCTATGGGACATTAAAAGACTAAGGAAAAAGAAAGAAGAACCACTTACTCTTTAAATGTAGTAAGGATGTTCCAGCCTGTGTTGCCTTTGACATCTCTTAGCCTTCAGGAATATGTTTCTAAGTTTACCACTAGAATTCCGTTTTGGAAAACACCTGCAATGTCGTGTAAATGCACCACTTTTCTGTTACAGTAGATGTTTATGTCTTTATGCATTTGTATTACCCCAGCACCCAGTTTTTGTTGTTGTTATTTTGTCTTTGGACTTATATCTTTCTGCTCCTTCAGGCTTGAGATGACCTCCTTCATCATCCTAACCAACCCACTCATTCCTTACGATTTAGTTCAGGAATTACCTCCTCTGAGAAAAGGAGATGTTTGTCTGGTTCATGTTTCTTCCCTCCACCATGACAAACTGTGACGACATCTCTACCTTTCCATATTATATTGTAATGATTCCTTGTATCTATCCATAGATACAAGGTCTGTTCCATATTTGCCTAGAAGCTTGGTAAAGCTCTGTTTGATTTGTAGCTACTTGATTTCTTCACTAATAATGATTATCTTTCCATCAGTTTACATCACAGGTATACGTCTATCCCATAGTCTTTGCACAGTCATCTTATGTGCTAATCATTAATTCTACATAAGGGCTCTGTTTTGTTTCTTTGACTGCCTTTGTTTATGGTGATGCATGATCTAGTCTTAGGACAGTAGATGGATAAAAACAGTGAATAAGACTCAGACAGGCTAGCATGGCTTATTGACAGTAGCATGCTTTTTATTGAAATAGTTTTTGCATCTGCTCTTCAACTTCTTAAAGTCTTTTCCTATATTTATTTTAATTTCCACATAAGTATTTATTTGCATATTTATTTTAAAACTCTGGATTGCTAAGATCTGTGAATAGGTTTAATAGTTGTGTTAAAGGCATGTCTGTGGAATGAGTGTATATAAATTTAGTGACATAAGTTAAAAATGTATTCCATTTCTATTTTCTAAGTAAGTATTTTTTTAATGGGTTGTTCTTCATGAAGAAAGGCAGCATACAATTTTGTATTCTGGATCTGGACTTATATATTTCTGCTCCTTCATTCCTGGCTTCATCTTTTTTTAGGTTTTGACCTTGAGTAAATTATTTATTTCTGTGAGACTCAATAGTTTCATCAGTAAAATAGAAATAATGCTAATGCTTAGTTCTCATGATTATAATGAACATTAAATGAGAGCTTACTCTCAAGAGGTACCATACTGCAATTGGAGTAAATGAAGGTCTCCATATTGAACAGCAATATACTCAGGCTTCTTTCCCCATCTGCTTCCAGTAGGCTGGAAACTAGGTTTCAGAGCCCTCAGGAAAGAGATTGGAAGAGTCTTCTCTGGGGAAAAATTTATACATCTTGACCTTTGATGTGTAAGGTTCTCCTAATCATCAGCCAAGTCTTATCTGGTCATCCTCAGTGTGTAGTGAAGCCCTCATACTCAGAGCTCCCAGATATTAATTTAACTCTTAATTGTGATTAGTCATCAAATAATGACCACACTCTTGAGAAAAGCTTCCAATGAACAAATAGGAAAAAACAAATTCAGGGGAAACAGAGACAAAGAAGAAAACATTTTTTTAAATCTGTAGAATTCACATAAATATAAAATTAAGTGTTGTATCTATGAAATATACAGGATACAATATAAATAAGATTCAAGGGGAAGTAAGATGTTCTCTACAACCAAGGTGGGAGAAACCAAGATGGCGGCATAGGTAAACACCTGAACTGCTGCCTCGCACAATTTCAAAACTACAACTAAAAGTCAAAACGGACATCATCCAGAACCACAGGAAAGCTGACTGAGTTGAAATTCTACAACTAGAAGGAAAGAGAAAAGCACACTGAGACTCACAGGAGCTGCAGAAGGCATAGGTACAGTTGGAGGCACGTGTCATAGAGGGTTGGCAACTTAGTTCGCAGCTGGCTTTCTCAGTCAGGAAGGATACAAAAGCTCCCAACTTCTATGAACTACTCCAGGGCAGCTTTCTCTCAGAAGTGCTTGCAGCAGTTACTGTGGGACACTGAGACCCAGGGGCCTTTTAGGGCAGGGCTGACAGGAAGCCATTGCTGTTTGCTCTACCCTGAGACTCCAACCCATCCAAGCTGAGTGCAGAGGCTTGGTCCTTTGAAATCTAAACTTACCTAACAAACTGCCGCTGAGTCAGTGAGACACAAAATATCCAAAATAAGGCCCAAGACCCCATAGCAGCTTCACAGCTGGGCCTCATCTGGGCACCTCTAAAATCCAAACAAAGAAGAGGAATCTCCAGATCTGTCCATAGCACCTGCTAGGTGGCCTCAGGCAGAGGCTAAATTAGCACCTCCTTGGAGATCCCAGGAGTCAAAGTAGGACCATCCAGATTACAACTCCTCAGATCATAAAGGACACACTCATGGTGCAGACTCAGTGAGCATCAAAGCCCCACTGAAGAAAGTCTTGACTCATAAGGATAACTCCAGCACAGAAGTTCTCCCAGCTTAGACACAGCTGATCCTCATAGCCAATTGGCCTGGAGGTCAATTCCTCCCAGTGATACCAACAACAATCAAGGCTTAACTACAACAAGACTGTGCACACAGCCCACAAAGGGGTGCACCCAAGAGTATCTACCTCAAGTAACTGGGGAGGCTGAGCCACTGGGCCCTATAGGACACTTAGCACATAAAGCTACTCTACCAACTCAGGGAAGCAGCAAAAAGTGGAGACAAAGAAACAGGTCACAAATGACAGAAATGGAGGAAAACAAATGACTGGATATAGAGTTCAAAACCACAGTTATAAGGTTTTTCAAGAATTTCCTAGAAAAGGCTGATAAATTTAGTGAGACCCTTGAGGATATGAAAAAGGACCAATTAAAAATTAAACATAATACTGATTGAAATAAAAGATATTATACAGAGACTTAACAGCAGACTAGAGGACCACAAGAATCAAGTCAAAGATTTGAAATACAAAGAAAATTGAGCAGAAAACACTCTATCAGAAAAGCAAAAAGAAAAAAGAATCCAAAAATTTGAAGATAGAGTAAGGAGTCTCTGGGACAACTTTAGGTGTATCAACATTAGAATTATGAGGGTGCCAGAAGAAGAGAGAGAGCAAGATACTGAAAACCTATCTGAAGAAATAATGACTGAAAACTTCCCCCACCTGGTGAAAGAAACAGACTTACAAGTCCAATAAGCGTACAGAATCCCAAACAAAAGGAATCCAAAGACCACATCAAGACACATCGTAATTAAAATGCCAAGAGCAAAAGACAAAGAGAGAATGTTAAAAGCAGCAAGAGAAAAACAGTTAATTACTGACAAGGGAGCATCCATACAACTGTCAGCTGATTTCTCAACAGAAACTATGCAGGCCAGATAGAAGTGGCAAGAAATATTCAAAGTGATGCATAGCAAGAACCTACAACCAAGATTATTATACCCAGCAAAGCTATCATTCAGAATTGAAGGGCAGAGAAAGAACTTCACAGATAAGAAAAATGTAAAGAAGTTCATCAACACCAGACCAGCATTATATGAAATGCTGAAAGGTATTCTGTAAGAAGAAAAAGCTTACGATAAAAATTATGAACAACAAATACATATCTATCAACAAGTGAATCTAAAAATCAAGTGAATAAAAAATCTGATGAACAGGATAAACTGGTGAATATAGTAGAATTGGGGTATAGAAAGGAAGTGGACTGACAATTCTTGTGGGGGAAGGGGTGTGGGGGTGCAGGAAGAGACTGGACAAAAATTGTACATCTATGGATGAGGACAGTCGGGGGGAAGTAAGAGCAGAGGGTGGGTTGGGAACGGGAGGAGGGGAGTTATGGGGGGGGAGGAATAATTGTAGTAATCTGAACAATAAAGATTTATTAAATAAATAAATATTTTTAAAAGATTCAAGAAATAAGAAAGAGCTCTTAGAAATAAAAAATAACATTATAAAAAGAGCTTAATGTTAAGGTTGGAAGATAAAGTTGATGTAACCTAAAAAATATTAGAGAAAGAAATAAAAACGAAGAGAAAATAAAAACAATTAGTATTAGTAGACCAGTATCCAACTAATAGAAGTTTTGGGGCAGGGTTTGGGGGGAGCACAAAGGAAAGAAAATGAACAGAAGGAAACCTCAAAGAAATTTCCTAGGACTGAATGATTATTTCCAGTTTAGAAAGGACCCATCTGATACCAGTAAAATGAATAAAGAAAGACTTGATCTCAAGGTATATAATTTTGAAATTACATAACATAGGAATAAAGAAAAGATTCCTTTAAAATTATATTTTTAAAGATATATTTTTAAAATACAAGTTAGAAACAAAGAATCAGAAAATCATAATGGCATCAGGCTTCCAATAGTACTGAAAATTAAAAGATAATAAATAGAGTGCCTTCAGAATTCTGAGGAGAAAATTATTTCCAACCTGTTCTTTATACCTAGCCAAACTATCAATTATGAATCATGTGCACAATATTAAAGGTAGAAGAAAGGCATTTCCTGACATTCAAGGAAATGTTTAAAATTTTACCTCTCCTATATCAAAGCTTCTTAGGAAGCTTTTGAAGTATATGCACCACAGGGAAGAGAGAATAAATGAAGGAAAGGGAAGGTTAGGAAACGGGGGTTATAACAGAAGGGAGGGGAAAGTTCTAGAACTGCAGCTGCAGAGCATGCCTATAGAGCAGTCAGTTCAGACTGAGCTCTGAGAACAGAGGACTTCAGGAGGGAAATACCCTAACATGTTTGGTTATATTGATAAGAATATTCATGGTTGTATTTGTTTGGAGATGAACTTGTGATAAGTACCTGGTAAACTAATAAGCAAAGGAGGGAAATGGCTATTATTAACTCCACTAAAAACAAAATGTTGTCCAAGAAAGGAAATTAATATGGCTTAGCTGTAAGTCGCCTTTATATAATCATAATAAATAATGAATATAGATTTAACCAAAGATTGTGAAATAACTATTTAGAAGGATGAGAAAAGATATGGGGGGAATGCAAAATTAATATTAAATAACCATCTTCCATAATAATAAGAATATTTAAAGCTAAAAACAAAATTCTTAAAATATAAGAATAATCTTATTATCTATACTAATAATAGAGAAATATGCAAATTATCTGTTACAGTGTCACAGTGGATGATACAGACTTTTCATTCATTCATTTTTTTCCAGTTCCCACTATACATAATACCATGTTGGCTGTGAAAAATGAATTGCAAACCTGGACTGAAGTGTCTTGGCTTGTATGTCCCCCTGATTTACTAAGCCACTATTTTATTGATGTGAATGAGGAGGAAGAGTTGTTGCCTCTTTCTGAATCCTGTCCTGAAGAAAGTGTTGCTCTTTCTGAATCATGTTGTTGTTATTCTTTTTTAATTTCAAAAGGAAAATTTTGATTTTTCTTATTGCCTAATCATTTGCATTTCTGCGATTAAATAAATAGGTATTGTACAGGCTTACTCTAGTTTTCAAATCAGTTTTACCCTTGCGTTTTAACATGTTTTCTCTCTGTGGTCAGGGCCGCAAGCTTCTCATCATTGGGACCACTAGCCGCAAAGATGTCCTTCAGGAGATGGAAATGCTTACCGCTTTCAGCACCACCATCCACGTGCCCAACATTGCCACAGGAGAGCAGCTGTTGGAAGCTTTGGAGGTGAAAATGAGTCAATGGATTGCTCACTGTTTATAAGAAAGGAGTTGGGGCTGGAAATAATACTAAGGGGTGCCAGACTTTGCACCTGGAGTTTAGTTTCTATGTTAACCTGGAATACGGGACCTGGGCTATACCTTCAGTTGTTTTCATGATTTAGGGGAACAAGAGATGAATATAAATTAGGGTGAATTTCCCTCTTCTCAGTGAGAGCAGCACACAAACTGCCAGGAATGAGTGACTCTGGGTTCAGCATGAGTGATGCACATAGATTACGAGGACCAGAAACATGGGGTGAGGGCAGGGAAGGTAATCAATATAGAAAATTCAGTTATTCATAGTAGCTTTCAGCTCATTTACTTGTATTTATTTAATAAATTGGAACAATGATTAAAATCTTAGGAACTTCATGAAAGTTACAGAAGTAAAAGGAACTATTTTATGATCAAGTTCATAATATGAAAATGTTTTCTTCAATCTTTTAGAGGATGACAAAGTTTTTAATTTTAAAAAATAAATCCTTCATTAAACTTTTTATTAATATCAATGTGTATAAGTGACTTGATGAGATCTCTTTGGAAATATGATCTATGACTTGTTCAAATGTAAAGTCTCCTTAAAATCCTCAAGACCCATAAAATGGGGGCATACTCCCAACAAAATAGAAATTATTTATATGATAAGTGTCTCCTGGTTATTGGCTTGAGCAGCTTTTGTGCCAGAGTTGGGTAAGAGAATTAAATTTAGTCTGCTTTGACACATAGATTTGTTTCTAGAAAGGAATGTTAAAAATTTTAACTGATATTTCTTAACTGTGGAGCTATTTTTCCCCCAGCAAATATACCTCTAAATTATAATAGAGGCCTATAGGAAAACAGGATTTAGGGTACCAATTTTCAGTTTCATTATTATACCAAATGGGTTTGGAAAGGTCAGGTCAGTTTTTTGGTTTTTTTTTAATAGGAGAAAATCCTGTCAACTTGAACCAGTCAGCTGGTCCTTAGCATTGTTCTTTTAAGCATAAATGTGAGAATTAACTAATATTGTCAACTCACTCTAATAATGCTTTCATTACTTTTATTGTTTTTGTAGCTTTTGGGCAACTTCAAGGATAAGGAACGTACCACAATTGCACAACAAGTAAAAGATAAAAAGGTCTGGATAGGAATCAAGAAGCTGCTAATGTTGATCGAGATGTCCCTACAGGTAAGTCATGTCCTTCCCCATATGATTCAGACATAGAAACTTCATATGCCTTTCTGTTTGCTCAAGTTTTAATTTGTTATAATTTCCCTATGTTATTTTTGAACTCAAGTTGATATTAGTAGCCTGAGCTCAAACAATAATTTATTGATACTTTTCTTTCCCATTTCTTAAAATTCAAAAATAGAAGAAAAGGTTACAAAGTTATTTTAAGTTGTGTGGGTTTTTTTTGTTTGTTTGTTTGTTTTGTGGGGTTTTTGTGTGTGTGTGTGTGTGTGTGTGTGTGTGTTTTTAATTGATTTCAGAGAGTAAGGGAGAAGGAGAGAGAGAGAAACATCAATGATGAGAAAGAATCATTGATCGGCTGCCTTCTGCATGCCCCTACTGGGATCAAGCCCGAAATCCTGGCATGTGTCTTTGACTGTAATTGAACCCAGGGCCCTTCATTCCACAGGCCATATCCTATCCATTGAGCCAAACCAGGTAGGGCTATTTTAAATTTAACATTGGGTGGGAGTCACTAAATCGTAGAATAAGAAAGAACTTCAAAGAGCATTATTCTGCTGCTCATTTTAGAGATGACAGTACCGAATGTCCTACAGGTTGTCAGTGAGTTATCCAGGGTCACAGCCAGTAGATGGAAGGGGATGATGTTGTCCATCAGAGATCAGGCAGCTACCACACATACACCACAAGGGTCCTGGGAGACTGTTTTAAAAGACAAAGTAATGCAGTTGTGTAGACTAGACTTGGGCTCTGTATATTTTCCCCTGCCCTGGGCTCCTAGAAATGTCATGCAAACTACTATATAGTTAAGCACCATCGGAAAACTGAGCTCCAGGCTATTGCTTGGGCAAAGATGAAACTTCTTTGGGCCTTTCTCACGTTTACTGGCAACTTACCTTTTCTCTTTTTGGAACTCTCCCCTCTGTGTACCCATCCTGTGCTTATGCTTATCTAGTTAGATAATAAATGTATCCTTGCCAAGCTCTGTGAGTGAGTTCAGGGACCTTGGCTGTCACTCACTGTTGAATCCAGCCTCTGGAACAGAGCCAGGCACATAGTAGGATGCCCAATGAACTTGTGTTGGGTTTACTGAGCTCCTAGGCTACATGCTACATTCATATGTATGACTGCTGAGCCCTGCCACTTGATCAGTGTGTGCAGTGGGTGGCAGAGGTGGTGTCAGTTACAACTGAAATAGGCTCTTGGACCACTAACAGATTGGAAAGACGAACTGAATGCTTTTTAAACTTCGCTGGTAAATTTATTTTAAAATAAAATTGTGGTTTTCAGGAATTTAAAGTTTAATCTATTGAACTGTCAGCCAGACTACTTTTAAGCCAATTTATTTATTTCTCATTTTGAGCAGTAAGTTAAAGTTACAGACCAATCACTTTGCTTAGGATTTTTCTTGGTAAAAGTGCATATACGTATGTATTGGCTTTTTCCTCGGAAAAAGATAAACCTGTCAGATAATCAACTCTTCATTTTTTTTCGTTGCAACACACTTTTTTTCAATAATTGCATAGAAGAAACTATGTGGGTTTTTCTCCCCAACCCCTACCCCTTCCTCTTGCTTTCATGCCTGCAGGTCAGTGATCAAGTTAATGCCTCTTGTGTATGTGGGGTAGAAAGTGAGAGTGGGGCACTCAGACCTAATCTTCAGCGACTGACACTTTATAGGCCTCTGAGTTTGAACCCCTTCATGTCAAATGGATTTCGTGCAGCTGAGTGAATTCTCTTTAGATCTGCCTTAGAGAGACCGAGCCTAAGTGAAGAGGCACGTAGTCTAGCAGAATATAAGTCATGTTACCTCTCTGTTCACTATACACAATTCTGTTAAAACTTGCAGAGTGCTGAGGATCTGCTCTGACTGGATGTCACCTGAGGGAATAAAGTCATTTATCTAGATTACTTTTTTCCTCCCTTTCTCTTGACTTTTAATTCCATAGCTACAGGCAAGTCAGTAAGTCGTTGCTCACACATATTAAATATATTTAATGGGCAAAGACCTGCAAGTACTGACTACAACTGAGCTCCAGCCAGTTCCATTTTTTTAAAGAAGTTGACAATTGATTCATATGTAATTCTATTCCCAAAGAAGAAAAATGTTTCTTTTGTTAGCTATTCACACTTTTTTAAGTCCTTTGTAGTCTGACCTCTTAACTTTGATACATTTGAAACTTCTATACTTCTGGGATAGAGGAGATCTTAAAAAAAAAAGAAAGAAAGAAAGAAAAAAGAAAAGAAAGGTAGTTAGAGGGGGAATCCAATTGCACATTTACCCACAGCTGCACTGAGCATTTGAAAGCTATTCCTGGAGGGCAGGGAGTTCCCTCTTGGGAAACAGACTCCTGCCTGGAACATTTTTTAAAAGTTAGGTGTGTTTCTTACAATAAAAATTCATCTCAAGGAATTAAAGATATTTTTAATGAGCGTTTTTTTATATCTCTGGTGGACCAATGAAAATTGAATATAGTTAAACAAATTAATTAAATATGAATATAAAATGGAACTTAATAATTATAAATGACCTGAACCTAGAGCCTGAACCAGAACTCTTCCATTTTAGACTCATGACACCATTTTCATCACAGGAGACTTGGATTATCCTGAGTTAGAGGAGCGAGTCCCCACTTCATTTTTTTTAGTTTCCACATAGTTTATTATTATTATTATTATTATTATTAATTGCAACAGCAGTTGGTTTCTTCAAGTTTGGTCTCACTTTTATGCTTTAGATGAGTCCTATGAATTGGATGCAATTTAAGCCCGCATGAATGGCCACTGTCTGGTCTCACACTAGTCTTCTTGGGCATGCTACCTCCTCACATAGCTCTCCCTGAAGGAGCTTGCGGCTGAGGTGCCTGTGAATGACTAGCTGGGTTATTTGGAACCTCAAATAGAGTAATTCTCTATGCTAAGAAATCCCATTCACTTCTCTTGAATGATGCAATCTGCTTCCTGTGTATCAGAATACTGGTCAGGGAACAAGTAGCACATTTCTGTGACTCAGCAGAGCGTTGATGGAGGTCTGGAGCTCAGGATTTCCTTGGCATGAAGTAAGTGCAGAGTTATTAGAAGGCACCATTAACCCGTCGTCTTTATTTCTTCTGATGTATTTAGATGGATCCTGAATACCGTGTGAGAAAATTCTTGGCTCTCTTAAGAGAAGAAGGAACGTAAGTATGTATATACAACACTTAACACTGTCAACCAGACTTACCACTCTTTTAAATCCCAGTGTCTGTTCTACAAGTTGCTTGCTCTACAGTGCATATAAATTTCAAATCTCAGTCTTTCTTGGACAACTGTTTCCATTTATAGAATTCTTCGCTGTGTTGTAGGTCTGAGAGACCAAGCAAGGAAACTGGTTGTTGTACTGTTGGTTTGCTCTCCCTGTGCAGCTTCACAAACCTCCTTGTCACAATGCAGGAAAAACTCAACGGTACATATTTGTTGGGACCTGCTTAGAAATGCATGGAGCTGTGACCATTTCCCTTTGTGACATGCTCATCTCATAGCAAGTGCATAGTGAAAAGTTTGACAAATCTTTTAAGAAGCTCTTAGTGATTTTGTGATGACTTTTTTGCAGACCCTCATCTGTTTCTTGTGTTTGGGCTATTTCTTTTTCAGTCGCTCTCTTGACTTTGAAAATGGACTGTTTGCAAACACATAGTGACCAAGGTAAAGATGGCCTGGGATCGTCACTGGATTTACTCAAGACCCTAAATGAAGTGAATTGTTCCCTGCCTTCAACACGTGCTCATTCTGCATGATCAGTGCAATAAAAGTCCCCTCCTTGTGCTTATCGAGATAGTCCACTCACTCCTTTGTAGAAGGTACAGACTTGCTTTAGAATGCTGTGCTTACCTTCCCCTGCAAGCTAAGATGATTCCTTCTTCCTCAGTCTTTAAGTGTGGGAGATACACTGTACTTGTGAACACTACTCATTTTAAGCTCCATACTCCCCTCCACCCAGAAACTCTCAATAAATGTAATGATGTTGCAGGACAATGCTCAGCCTATTACTAGGAAGACTTTCTACAGGTGAACCAGGAGCAGGGAGGGCTCACAGGGATTATCATACAACTTCCCTGTGCGTTTGGTGAAAGTTTTCCCAGAAAGCTGGTTACCTTTGCCTGAGAAATTGGGCAGGCTTTGGATTTCTAAGATGCTGTTCTCAATCATTTTCAGAGATGATTCCAAGCTGCAATCAGATCTTTCTTAGTAGAAAGTCGGGAGTGTTGCTGTGTTGGCTGTGACATCCCCTGAATGTAACTGATTTCCTCTGTGGTAAGAGATATGGTGATCATTACCACCGAGTAGGTGTCATTGAAAACTTGTGAAAGATGTATGGGGAAAGTCATTAAAATAATTTACAATCCTCTCAGCATTGATTAGGGTCCAACTCTAAATGAATCAGTTCCTTAGTAGAATACTAAAGGCTTATTAGCATCACCACTTTTATTTTTCCCTTATCTTAATGACTTACTTAGAATCTATCATTCCTTTATTTGAATTAGCTGTACGGTCTAGCATCAAAATAGAACTCTGTTCTCCAGGGGGGAAATATATATATATATATATATATATATATATATATATATATATATATATATATTACAGCTCTCTCCCCTTAGTCCTTTAACATCCATTCCAATACACTTAATACATTTCCTCTACCTTCTCGTTTCTTCCAAAGGCTTTGTCTTATAACTGAGTTAGAAGGAATTTAAATAGGCCATCATGTTTGGTGATGAGACCTATGCAGCATGCTGCTCTCTCCCCATCGCTGCTTAAAATGTGAGGACAAGCGATCAGAAGCCATCTGCAGCCGCCCAAGAAGCTCGCTGCCATAGTGGCACTTGGGTGTAGCTCGGTCAGCTGTCCCCATGGCACAAGGCAAATTATCTCCAGATCTTACTATCTGCATATTTCCGGTAGACTTGTATGTCATGTCTACTTTGTTTCAGCTTTTCATTCCTAGCTGCTTTGTGGCTTTTCAAAAAGTGGACTGTATTGTGAAATTCTGTGAAGCCAGTACCCTCGGTTTCCTTGTCTGTTTTAGAACTTCTTGCCTCTTTTCTCTTCCCATGAAGACAACATACATTGTACTGACTTATGTCTCTTATTCAATGAGGTTCATGTCTTTGTGTTTTGTCCAAAACTATATTAAAAATATAAATATTATATTGTTTAATGCAAATGAAGGAATGCAATAAAGAGTATATATACTTGAAAACATCCTTTAGACCAATATTTTATGTAAAACAATATATGTAACTGATATGTATGAAGAAGAGGGCTCAGAAAAGACCGTCTGGATGTTTTGTTATAACGATCATAAGGAGATGGATAATTTTTATTTAAAAATCTCTGATTTGGGCCCTGGCTGGCAGCTCAGTTGGTTAGAGCATCATCCTGATACGCCAAGACTGGAGGTTTAATCCCTGATCAGGGCACATACAAGAATCAACCAATGAATGCATGAATAAGTGGAATAACAAATGAATCTCTCTCTCTCTCTCTCTCTCTCAAAAAAAAAAAAAAAGGAATATCTCATTTTAAATATCTTGAAAATATAGTCATTAAAAAATACAGATCAATAGCATTTTTAAAAGTTAATGCACAACAAGAATCTTTACATTTATTTTACTTATTTCACCTTACTTAAAAAAAACACAAAAAACCTAAAGTGTGCCCAAGTCATAATTGGGTTAAACCAGAAAGTGAAATTGTTTCTCAAGTTGAATTACTCCACCCCATGAAATGTACAAACCAAGGGACTCAAACACTCTCAAGGAGATTTCTTCCCATGGTTCATTTTACATCCTTCGTCCTTTTTACATGTTTCTGAACTATCAGATCTCTTAGCCTGAATAAAACCTGGCCCTTGGACTTGGTTCAGGTTAGGACTAAAGGTGGCCCAGAAAGTCAGCAAGGGTCTGTGGGAAGAGGCCAACTTGAGAGCTTCTCTGATAGCAGGGTCACACCCTCCTGGGAGGAGGGCCTTGAGACCACCCGGTCCCTGGATAGCCTTGAACAGGTGGAGTCTGGAAGCTCCGAGTCCTCTCCAGAGTCGCTGCTGGGCAGAGAGCATACGAGATTGCAGCCAGCCTGCTGATGAAGCAGAGGTCCTCCAGCTAGCTGCTGCCTGGCTTTTCTTCATCTATGGATGAAATGATAACAGGCTATTTCTTTTTTGTCAATATATGTCATTAAAGCCAAAAAAAAGAGAGGTTTATCCTTTTTTAAAATTCTTTCTACATTTGTACATCTTCACTGAAAACACTTTTTAAAATGTAACACAGAAAACTATACTGGTAGTTAAAATCTGAAATATGTTTTGCTTTAAGTCTATTTTTTTAGATCCTAAAAACTTCCCCTGGAGGTTTCAGCAACAAGCCATGGAGTAGATTCAGGTGTGTATAATCATCAGATCTTGCTAACCACACTGTGGAGCATTGAGTCAGCTACATACAGCCAACCCAGCCCGAACACAGAAGGCAAAAGCAAGATTTCATTTTTCCATGCCTGGCAACTCAATCCATAGGCCTTTTCAAAGTAGTGACAGGGAAGGGTGTGTAAGAGAGTTCAAAAAAGCATGTAAATTTCAGAAGTTATTGCAAAATGATCTAAACTTTCTCATCCTCTGGCAAGCAGTGCTGAGACTAGGGCCTGGAGAGGGCCCCTGGGCTGTGTGTGGATGATACCATAGCATTGAGATGCAGGAGATAGCGCCGTGATCGGCAAGATTCCCAAGTAGTGAAGACAGGCTTTGCAAGGACTTATGTTTGAAAATTTCCCAGTATACAGTCTCCACAACTGCCTTTGTCTCACTATTTGGGGAGTTTACAACTAATGGGTAATTTTTTGCATCCTAGAAAGTTCTCTGTCAAGCTAGGAGAAATGAGTTTGGTGGCCATCATTTTGCTGAAATAACTTCACTGTATGTGTATGTATGTCAGCCACGTATGTACAGTCCTTAGACCCAAGGCTGGCAGGGATACCCCCCTGGATCATTGGATACATCTCTGGATACAGCTAGAGTAATCTCACCACCCATCACCTCTCCCTTACTTTTCTCCGCTTTTTCCATACCTCCTTTCTTTTGCCTTTATTTATACCTTACCCCATCATCCTTGAACACACTCACACTTTCCCCCTCCTTTCTTCGTAAAATAATACTTCTTTGAAAGATACCTTCATTATATTGTCTTTTTCCTTTCTTTTGGAACTTTTTAAAAACTTCCTCATATCTTTAGATGTTTATTAGTATTTATGTTTACAGAGATGCTAAATGTTCAGGCGCTGCTATAAACTGTATTCTCTTTAATCATAGAATATGATTAATCATAGGATTATAAATGGCCTTGGTAAGTATGAGTAGGGACCATTTAAATATTTGGCAATCTTAAACATACCGAGAACACGGGTAGACGAATACTAACTTTACATAAAAGCTGAATACAAAGGTAAGCAGCATTTTAGGGCGTGGAGGAGATCTGTATACTTTCCATGTCCGAGGCCTTGCATGGCTGTAAACGACCATTTTTGTGGTTTCAGCTTTTCAGGGACCAAATAAAATGCATGAATTTCTAGTAGCCATTCCCAATCTAGGGCTAGAGGTCTGGCAACCCATCTCCACTGCTTTATTTTTCTGTTGTCTTCTGTGAAATTAGATGAATAAAATTTGATCCTAATAAAGGTTAATCAGAAGGAAAGGAAGGAGGGAAAGAAGGAAGGGGAGGGAGGGAGGAAGGAAAGATGGAAAGATTTTTACTATGCCAAATAAACTGAAGATGATTTTATGGGTAGTCTGAAGACATTTTATGTCTGCTGTCATAAAACCGAGTTATGGCATCTCATTGCTAAGAAGGTGTTACTTGTGGACCTCATGTGAGTCCTTTGAAACTGCAATCTGAGGAGAGGATGCCTTTACCTAGAGCAGTGGTCGGCAAACAGCAGCCTACTAGCCACATGTGGCTCTTTGGCCCCTTGAATGTGGCTTTTCCACAAAATACCATGGCCTGAGCGAGTCTATTTTGAAGAAGTGGCATTAGAAGAAGTTTAAGTTTAAAAGATTTGGCTCTTAAAAGAAATTTCAATTGTTGTACTGTTGATATTTGGCTCTGTTGACCAGTGAGTTTGCAGACCACTGACCTAAAGCATGGTGGGTCCTTTCTGCCCAGACCCAGTCTAAAATTTGAAACGATACTTGTTCCAGATAATCCAGAGCTCGGAGGACACCGTTTCTTCTTCCTGACCAACCTGGCCCTTGTGTGGCTTAGTCTCCAGCAGAGCTACCAGGCCAGAGCCATTGCCAGTCAGGTTTCATTTTCAGTAGAGCAAATGCTATGTTCCCAATAAATGGAGTTGAAAACATAGGTGAGGAAAGGATTGAGTCAGTGGCCAACATCGTGGTCTGCTGGCCTTGAGCCATATCTTTGAGTGTCTGTGACATTAATTTGTGTATTGGGAGTGCTGGAGTCTATGAAATGAATTACTGCCCAAATTGCTTATTTCTAAAACTGGAAATTCTTTGTTAGAAGCTATTTTAGAACAAAGTAAGCCTGTAAGAAAGTCTTAGCTTAGATCAGGCCTACTGTCCATGACATCTCAGATTATCTTGCCTGGAGAACAGAGGAAATGAACTTAATTTGGGCCACTAATTTAAGAGTGAGAGTTGAAGCTACCACATTCAGATCTTGATATTCTTGACCTCCTGAGGATTAATCTGGAAACTCCACACATTGTACAATGTATCCATTTTAAGTTTACCTTCTCTTTAATGACTTAACAGAAAAAAACTGCATGATGAAATATATTTTCTCCAAATATATATATATTTATATAATATATAATCTTAGTTAACTCAAAGGTATATACATTGTATAATAAATAATATTTATAAAAAGAGACTTTTTGAATATAAAATCAAAAAGATCAACAACTTCTACAACTTTTTACAAAACTTTGGATACAGCAGGTTGGTAGGAAATTTCCGTTGGATACTATTACCTGACTACGGCAAGAATAATTACAATGCACTCAATGTACTATTATTAAATAATTACTTGTCAGCTACTTGAATACGCCCCAGAAACATGACTTTTTCACTTTTAATATAGAATACATAGATATGAAAAGACTGGTTTGAAAAGTTGTGTCCATTCTGCTGAAATAATTCTCACATAAAGCAAGCATTATCCGGTTGACATGATTTAAAACTTTTTAGCCTAAGATGAGATGAGGAGGGGCATTAGAGATTCTACA